>VDFB02358732.1:0-46359 GCA_007258455.2 Sequoia sempervirens
TTATCATGAGGAAGACCTTCTTTCACAGGGATATCCACACTAACTAAAATGGCAATTACTGCTTTTAATTCATCAATTTATTCATTCAAATCTTCGCTAGCTTCTTGAACTTCATTTTTATGTTCATAAATTAATTTAGATTTGAACCTGATTATTCCTATTGTATTCTCAATGAAGTCTACATTATCCTCATCGAGGATAGATTACTTCAAGAGAGTCTACTTTGGCACCTTGCTGATGTCCTTTAATTTCTAGGTATCCCCTCTATACTCTTCCTCTTGTTTCTCCAAGACTTCAACATGTTGATTCATATACTCCATGAAATCTAATTCACCTTCATGAAATTTAAAACTATCAACAAGCAGCTCACCAGGGACTTTATTAAGCTGATCAACCCATCTATCAAGCATCGCAACTTTACTTCTCATTTGTACCAAATCATCAGTCTCTTTCTTGCTTAGTAAGAATGGGGTTTCTGGAGCAGCAACTTGTTGAGAAATAAGACTAGAAACATCCTTCAAGAACTTATGCAACTGATCCAATTTGGCTTTAATTTCATCCTTACTTTGTTTATCCTTGATCTTACTAGATTTGGTGGAGGATGCCACAATGTCAATAAGGTTCATTTGTTGATTCCTCATGGGTCTCCCCAAATTAATAGTACCCAACTGGTAGTCAGTCAATTGCATATCTTGTTTGTCCTTATCCACTATAGGGATTGCACATTTAGCTATAATTCCACTTGTATCTATGAGCTTTGTGGAATGGAGAACCCTAGCCTTTTTCTTGGGCCTCTCTTTCTCTATTTCCTTCATGATTTCTTCCCAATTCAAGGGTCGAGGTTGGACTATTTGTTTCCTCTCAAGGTCTAGTTTTATCCTTCTTGGAGTAGTAGGAGTCGCAGTCACTTGTGTGCAAGAAGAAATAGTAGTGGTAGAGGAAAGAGGATGCAGAATGGTGGTCTTAGGTTGAGAATCAACCTCTTGTACCTGTTGTTGTTCCAATTTTTTAGCTTCTTTTGCAAGCCTTTCGGCTTCAACCTTGTCTTTTTCCTCTTGCACCCTTTTAGCTTCTAGCTCCTTTTCCAAATTTTCTTCTTTTGTGAGCTTCCTCAACATGCATTCTTCCTCCTCTTTCCTCCTGTGACCTTCCTCAACAACCTTGAACTTGGATTCAAGAGCCTCTCTATCTCTTCTTTGTTGAGCCTTCTCTTCTTCAAACTAATGAATCTTCTACAACATAGCCAATTTGTCCCTTTCTTCTTTAGTCTTCAATTCTTTCTCTTTTTTTTGTTGCAGCAAGTCTTCCTTCTCTTTTTGTTTCCTTGCTACCTCCTCTTCTTTAGCTTTAGCCTCAAAATCATGTTGCTTAGCAAGTTCCTCAACTTGTGCTTTGGCATCTGCTTCCCTTTTGGCATCTTCAAAAAATTTCCATTGTTCTTGAGGAGTGAGGAAATGTTCAGTTCCCACATCTTCAGTTTCTTCATTAGATGCATACACATAAGTTTCCTTGTCATATTACGTGGCCTCAAAATCTATATCAATATCATGGATTTCAATCTCCTTCTCCTTCTCTTTTAAGGATTCAACCTCCTTATGAAGGGTTCTAGTGGGCATCCCCTCAATTGGTTGCTCTGTAAGAGGAGGTTGAGTTGAGGTTTCACCTTCAACAGTTGTTGAAACACCAGGTTGAGATGAAGCCTCTCCTCCAGCTTCTGATGTGGCCTCCTTTCCTTGTGATTTAGGAACATCTTAAGTAGGAATTGCTCAATCAAGCTCCTCCCAAGAATTGGGAGGGAAAAACTCCAATGGCTCCTTAGGAGCTATCCTTCTTTTTGGTCTTCTATACCCCTGGCTGGTACCTATAACCTTTTTCTTTTTAGAAGGTTTGGCATCTATCTCCTTAACCCTCATAACCACCAACATGATACTTCTATCTAGGATCAGCCTTGCAATTTTCTTGATGTCAATGGACTCCTCTTCATCCCAATTCACTGGATCAAGGTCTTTGGTACCTATATTGTCAACATCATATTGGGGATCCAAGGTTACACCATCATCTGATAATGTGTCAGGAATATATTCCTTCACCCCATACTCAATCATTAATGGGATGGGGAACCTTTCATAATTCCCCCTTCTTAAATCATACTCATCCTGTAGGTCCATCCAAAAATCCCCCAGCAAATTGAAATGCTTGTCAAAAATTGTAGGAAGCAAACCTTGCATCTTGTACTTGGGATCAAAATACTTCCTAGATGTATATAATCCAAATTTTAAATAGATTAATTCATCACAAATTACCTTGGCTACCACATTGTGTGCACAACTATACTCCCCTAACTTCATGGTAAATTTGTGACAAGCAAGCTTATGTTTATTAGAAAATTTGGTGTTGACCCCTATAGCTTAATAAATAAACTTCATCAGAACAATTTTGTTATTGTAGCATCTAGGCAATAAATGAGGATGGCCATCGAAACCAGCCAGCCTAAAGTAGGTGAACTTGGGGTATTGGATGTACCAATGTCCCCATTTTGCAATGAATGCCATGGCATCCCTGCCCAGTCTATACCCTGCATCTCCTGTTAGTTGATTAATGATGGCATACAAGAATGCATCATTAACTCTTCTATAATGCAACTCAGAAGTTTTCAAATTTAACTAATCATAATGATCCCACACCTTCTTCTGTCTAGGGGCTTCTCCCAATACTCCAACTACATTCAAACCAAGGAAAATTCCCTTCCTTGCAGCTACATATATCACATAGGAAGTCATAAAGAATCTTTTTGTCTCCCTTACCCTAAGCATCTGGTTATGTAAGCTTTCTGACAAAATCATGGGCCAATGAAATTTCTTCCTGCCATCCAAAATGGTTTTAATGAATGGAAACATTCATTCCTTGAATTGTGAAGCATCTCTCTTTTTGAACACCCTAGAAAGCATCATGATTATGTCACTGATCTCTTTTCTAAAATATGATCTCTTAGGCTGATCAAGAATCTTGGGCAGGGATTTCTTTTCAACTCTCATCTAGTGTTTGTCCATGTGAGTCTTGTTGGCTTCCTTTATGTTGTTATATAATTGCAGTGCCTCTGCCTCATTGAGTTTCCTAGGGTTATGGGGTGTAGGTGCATTAAAAATGAACCTTATCATCTATGGAGTAAGGTCAATGATGGTGTTCCCTTGCAAGTCTACACATTGTCTAGTTGTAGGATTGTAAGCCCCAACTACAATAAGTATGAGTTATGGACATTGGACAGATAAAGGAAATAGAGCAACATATGCCAATCTAGATTGAACAATTCTTTATGTTCTCCTTGTGACATCCTTTGTGAATGTTTTTTCAAGCAAATCCTCATAATTGAATGGGCCCAAGTGTTTATCTATGATGTCCGCCCAATCTGAATCCACCTTACTAGTTGTAATAGTTAGACTTTGGTGCTTGTACCTCAAGGTGTAAGGGAGTTGTTCTAATTTTATCTTTTTAGGCTTCGTTCCTTACCTTGAACTCTCTACAACTTGGCTTCTTTGAGAAGCTTCCTCCAATACTCCTAACATCCTCTATTCCTACAATACAACCTTGGATTAGATGAACAAAGGCATGAAAATTATTACATAATACATTACCTCTCATACCATTCCCTATTCCTTCAGGATAACTCTCCATACAAAGTCAAATTTTATATGCACTAGAAGCAGAGTCAAGGAATAATTAGGAAAATAAATCCTTTAACATAGGCAGGATCGGAATGGGAACCAAAATGAGACTTGAACCTAGATCAAAACAGAAACTGAACCTAGAACCAGATGATAGTTCCAAATTTGTTTCCCACTCCAGCTCTGCTTACGGAAAAGAACAAGATTGAAGACCAAAAACAATATTCATTGGAAGCAGGACCATTTTGGGAATTAACTCTCATGCAAAACACTTATGGGTCGAGTTCGTTCCCAGATCTACTTCTGCCAGTTTACCATTCTAACAAAGCAATTTTGAAGACGCAATCACATGAGCTTAGGACTTGGGTCACATGAAACCATAAAGAAACTTTAAATAAAGGGGCTTAGCCTCACCCTTTAATAGGACAAAGTTGATATTTAAAATTTTAGGGCTCGACATTATAAAGGTCATCGCACCAATCCTAGTTTGTGTGACTCGTCGATTCGGGTAATTAGGGCATCAAGAACCCAACATGAAAACCACTAAATCGACACTAGAATAGGATGAAATGGGTCATCAAACAAATTTCAAAGAATTTAAATCATAGAATACCCCACCAAACAAAACCCTAGTTAAAACTAGGGCACAGTAGAACAGACATGCCACAAAAAATAATAGTAGAACGACAAAAACAAATGGGAAAAGCAGAAAAAGAAAAATAGAAAATGGGAGAAAGAAAAAATGAAACCAGAAAAAAAAAAAAAGGAATGAGCAAAGATCCATGGAAAAGGTCCTATGAACACACAAGAACACAACAAAGAAGAAAAATGAAAACATCAATAGAACGGGAAAAAACGAAAATGGATATAGAATGGGAAAACAACCCTACCTTGAAATGCCAACAAGAAAGGTTGAAACTTGATAAGAATCCATTCACCAATGTTCCTCTGCAATCAAATCATGCTCCTCTCAAAGTTACTCAGGCTCTAGTTCGCTAAAAAAACTTAGAAAATAAAGATAATGAGCTACTTAACCTTGATTAAGGTTTAAAAACCATTTCATGTGTGTGAGGAAGTTGTAATTAATGCAATAAATGTGCTTGGTTGGGCGCAGAACCAAAAAATTTAAATGAGTAATCAACCAATGTGGAAAATGAAGGAAAGGAGGACATGGACACGAAGCTGGAACATAATAAGAAAATTTACCCAAGTCTTTTATCCAGCTTTGAATCCATTTTTGGTCCTGTGGGAGGAAAAAGACAATGAAGGAAAATAGCGGGTGGAATCGAAATCAAAACCAAACAAAGTTCCATGTTTGGTTCTAATTCTGGTTCTTCTCTCGACAAAGGAACAAAATATCAAAACAAGGAAAATGACAAAAGAAAGGACAAGAAGCGGGACCAGAATGAAAATTGAACCCAGCCAAGACACCAAAAAGACAAAGACACAAAGCAAGCAAGCGAGAGCGACATCGAAACCAAAACAAAATCTAAAACTTTAACAAAGTTCCAATTCTGGTTCCACTTCTACCAAAGCAAAAACAAAACACAAGGAAACGAAAAACAAAACAAGGGAGAAATGGACCCAAGAGTGCAAGGAAAAGCAAAGAGACAAAGAAAACCAACAAGGAAAGAGTGGGACCGGACCCAGAGCCAAACCTAGACTTGGAACCTTCACAAAGTTCTGAGTCCAGTTTCCATCCCGGATTCACTTCTACTAGACCAAAAAGAAACAAGGACTTAGGAGGAAAATAACAAGTCCTAAGACCCAACAAAAACACCAAAGACAAAACAAAATGATCCCAACAAAATGGGGTGGTTATGCAAATCATAACAAATGGTGAATTGACTAGGAAAATGGTTTATCCATTTTCAAGACACTGAAGAATTCAATCACCCAGAACCTCTAGTTTATGAACATGCTAACTCAAGTAGGATTAGATATATTGAGCAAGGTTGAGCTAGAATCTTAGATGTAAATCAACATGAACTACTTTAAATCTGAGTGTGTAAATATATGGTGCATCTTTCTTCATAAAAACTTTCTTTACCCCTGAACAACTATACCTAAGATTCAAGCTACATAGGTTGAGTCCCTTGACTATCGTGCAATGAAATCCTAGACATTGCTCTACTATCAGCCAGGTGTTCATAGTCCTAACGGAGATACCTCTAGTTCTCTTAAAGTATTTCTCTATTTTCGGACATGCGTCCATATCCCCGATAGAGATACTTGAATCACCCATTTAATATTGAGTTTTCCTTCTTTCAATGGTTTTCTTTTTTCTTTCCTTTTATAGGCTTCACTTGTAGGAATTCTTTATTAAATTTTCTCAATACTTAGATATAATTAATCTAAAATGTGGGTTTAGAACTATAGTGGACCTTATGACAGTGTTGAGAATTTGATTTTTCACTTAAATAAAAGATACAACCACCCTAAGACAAATAGGCATCTTACATAGATGTTTTATCTATTTTGTGATAGATTTCAATCATGGTTCATGAGATTGTTTACAATATACCTTATTCTTAATAACTTTTCAAACCATTGTTTAAAATGATCATAAGACACAAGTTTAGAACGAAATCTTTCAATAGACATACCTGAAAATACCTGAACCAATTTCTCTCCTAGTACCTGTAGTATACTTTGAATAACAACCCCTTCATTCCAAAATGGAGGAAAGTGAAAGTCCCCAGAAACCAAGACAAACCAAGATGAAACAACAGAAAGAAAATAAAAGGAAAAAAAAAAACAAACTACACAGCAAAATGAAGGAACAACTAATTACATATATACAACCAATAGAAATTAAAACCTTCATGGACCAAAGTAGTGTTTGAGAAATTGACCATTGACAGGAAATGGAACAGGTTCTCCTGTTAAGGTGCTCAAATGAAAATAATTCTCACCCATAATTTCAGCTATCTGATATGGACCTAGCCAAATTTTGTCAAACTTCTGGTGGTCTCATTTCTTCTCCTTAGCTTTATCCCATAATAATACAAGGTCTGATATCCTAAAGGCCTTAACTTTGGCTCTCTTTTGAAACCAACGTTTGACGACAACTTGATGTTTAGAAAACTGTTGTAAATAAGCATCTCTTTGTTCTTCCAGATTTAGCAAATTGGTTAGCCTAACCTCTATCCTATCATCTTTTGAATAGAATTCCTACATTAACCTAGGAACATGTATCTGAAGATGTATAGGAAAGACCGGCTCTTGTCCATAGACTAACTTGAATGGTGAATTCCCTAAGGTGACTTTATGTGAGTTTGATTTTCCCATAAGTAAAATCTCAGTTGGGTATGCCAGTCTCTAGGGTTGTTTTCTAGCAACTTCTTAATCACTTCCAATGGGTTTTTGTTAGTAGACTCAGCTACTCCATTCCCTTATGTGTAGTAATTAGATGAATATTTCAAGACAATTTTGTATTCATAGGCCCATTGAATAAACTTAGCAGAAGAGAAATCAGGGCCATTGTCACATACCAGGGCAAATGGTACTCCAAACTTGATTATGATGCTTTCATTTAGAAATTTAATGACCACGTATGTGGTGTTGTTTTTATAGGGTTGAGCCTCAGTCCAACATGTGCAATAGTCAATTGTCATCAAAATGAATCTATGACCTGCAAACGAGTTTGGATTAATAACTCCTACAAAATCCAATTCCCATTGGGAAAATGGTCTTACCTCATACATTGGTTGTAAGGGCATCACTGGACTACGTTCCCTGGATGTAGAGGTCTAACATGTGTGGCATGTCCTCACATGTTGGTGTGCATCTTAGAACACATGGGGCCAATAGTAGCTTGATCTAAGAATCTAATGTGCCAAGGAATTAGCGGATCCATGTCCTGTGCCATGCCTACCATGAAACTCAACAATGGCATGTTTTGCTTCTTGCTGATCCATGTAGCGTAGGTAAACACATTCAAAATTTATTTTGTACAAGGATCCTCCTTTAAGCATATAATGTGAACTCTTCATCCTTAATGCTCTCCTTTGAGTAGTATTCATTCGATCTAGGAATTTATTATTAAGGAGAAAGAAGGTCATATTTGTATACCAAGGATCTTTTGTAAATGATTGCAATGTGTATTGTTAGAAAGTGATATTCCTATCAACATCCACCATAGCTTTAGATAAGCCCTATCCTCAAATGAGCTTCATTGGATGTATTTCAAGATCAAACTCTTGTAAAATAGCCATCCACTTTCCTCTTCTCTCCCCCAGCTCACTCTGCAAGAGGAGAGACTTCACAGTGGGATTAGGAACTATAGCAATGACCTGAGTATGAAGGATATAGTGTATGAACTTTTTGATTGCTCATACAAGTGTGAAGGATTTCTTTTCAAGAGGAAAATATTTGACTTCTGTGTTCTTAAATGGGGAACTCATCAAAGCAATAGGCCTTTCATCTCCCTCTCCTTTTTGTTGTGTCAATATAGTAGCACACAAACGATCAGATGCGAAAGAATAGATATAAAAAGGCTTTAAATAATTTAGAGTAGTTAAAACTGGGGACTTAGAAATTGACTGTTTAATCTGTGAAAAGGAAGATTTAGCTACATTACTCCATTCTATATTTGCATCATTTTTCATCATTTCATTAAGAGGTTTGACGATCTCCGCAAACCCAGTTATAAATTTTCTCATAAAATTGATCCTTCCAAAGAAAGATCTCATTTCCTTCTTACTTCCTGGCATTTTCATCTTTAGGATGACCTCAAATCTATCAAGGTCTATGGAAATCCCCTTTTCTGATATTATGTGACCCAAGAGTTTCCCTAAAAAAACTCTGAACACACACTTTTTGGGGTTGAGAGACACACCATAACCTATACATCTTTTAAGAACTTTTGCTAAATCTGCAGCATGATCTTTTCTGTTCTTAGAGAACACAATTAAGTCATTCACATAAATAATGATACATTTACCTATTAAGTCTTTGAATTCCATGTCCATTGCATGCTAAAACGTAGCTCCAACGTTGATAAGGCCGAACGACATCCTCTGATAGGAAAATGTCCCCCACTTGGTAGTGAATGTAGTTTTCATTGTATCTTCATGACTAACAAGAACTTGATTATATCCTGATTAGCCATCCAAAAAATGATATCATTTAAGATCCATTAACACTTTGCAATACCTCATTAAGAGAAGGAAGTGGATAATTACCCTTCTCTGAGGCCTTATTTAGATTCCTAAAATCAAAACACAATCTAATCTCACCACTTTTCTTGCGTACAGGGACCAAATTAGCAACCCAAGTGGAATGTCATACTGGGAAGATTATCCTTGAGAATAGGAGCTTTTGTACTTCCTGTTGAATTAATAGCTCGATCAAGGCATTCACCGGGTGCTACTTTTGGTGAAAGGGATTTGCTTCTAGATTTAAGGGTATGGTATGTGTGATCACTAAAGTATCAAAGGTCTTCAAATCCTCATATCCCCAAGAAATTGCTGCAATTTCTTCTTTCAGCACCTTAATCATTTTGTCTCTGATTTCCTTCGGACAGGTTTTTCCCATATACACATTATTTTCTAGACCTGAATCATCCAAATTGACAGATTCATACTTCCCTCAATCGCTTTCTGTTGGCACCCTTTCACGATCCTGAGGGTCAGAGTCAAAGATCCTTTCCAAAGTCACCATTCCCTTGGGAATGTTGTTACTTTTTAAAGTTGAGTATCCCTTCTATATCACAATTCTCAAGATCCCAATCTCCCTAGTCTCTTTCTAATTCATCAATTATTTGTCCCTCAAAGACATTTGAACTCACCAGGAAGGAAAGTATATGTTGGTCATCATCAAAGACCTAAAATTTTTGGACATTATCCAGGATGGCTGGGATCAAGACTAATTCAACTAAAAATATCTTCAACTTGGAGTCCTAAATGGGCTCCAAAGTGCTAGCAGCAATAGCAAGTGCATAAGCAATCGAGTTCTCTCTCTAGGAATCAAAGTGATTCCAAAAGCATCAAAATCCTCAATCAGATTCCAAACTCTATTCTTGTATGCAGCCAATCTTTTTTTGTGGCAGGTGTATTGACTATGGACTTGTTTAAAAATAGCTTCAGAATCTCCCATAACCATGAGAGCTATAACCTTCTTCTGATGAGAAAACATCAGTCCTTGAGCTAGTGCTTCATATTTTTCCACATTGTTTGTGTAGCCAAACTACAACCTGTAAGATGCAAAATATGTCCTCCCTTTTGGGTTGGTTAGTTCAATTCCCACTCCACTCCCTGATGTATACTTAGAGCCATCAAATTTAAGACTCCACAATTGGTCCGGAGTTAGAATTTCTTTCTTCTTTGAGACTATAGGTGATTGCTTACTAGAAGTGGGTGGCAGCTCAGACTAGTGTTGGCTATCTAGATTTGAAGGCTGCTATGAAAAATGTTTATCAAAATATTTATCTAGATTCAAAACATGTACAAGAACTACTTCATGAACCTCTTCTTCGATCACTTCACAATTTAGTACATTTTTCATCAATGCCTTAAGCATTGGAATTTTATCTGGGGTAGGTGTGACAGACAAAGACTTAGATTCCTCAATCTTTCTTTGGAGGTCAGATCATAGAACCTGAGTTTGCTCAAGTTGGGAAGGATCTTCCTCTTCATTGAGATTAGTTCTTGTCAGTATTGTGGCATCCCTAGCTTCAAATGGAAATTGATTAGTGGGTGCTTCAAGTTGGCATTCACAAGTTTCCTCATCTTGGTAGACATGGTTCAACATATCTATGCAAGGTTGATATTTCAACTCAAAAGGACTCTGATAATGAATCTTGCACCAATTGGGGAGCAGCAAACTCCAAAGATCAGCCTCTTCTCCCAGAACCATCCTATCTTGTTGCAAATTTTTAATTAGAACTTGTTGGTTGACTATGGTCATTGGGTCACTATGTTCTAAAGGTAGTGGATCATCAAAATTGAGCATTGAGAAGGTCATGATTTCATCCCTCTTGTAAAATCCTAGCTCAGTTTTGAAGTAAGCTACCTCATTAGCAGAATCGTATTTAGTGATCATGTGTTTGAGCCTAGGCTCACTCTCAATCCCGATTTGTGTTGCTACCCCTTTCCATGGTAGCCACATATGTGAGAAGTCTAAGGAAAAATATCCCCTAATGCTTTTCATTAGGTCTTAGCTTAGAAGCACACCATATGTTTCTGGGATATCAACCACTTGGATATCCATATAAGTTTGGGTCAAATCCAACCTACACATGAATATTTTTCCGTTCTCCTACCACATTGACCTCAGTTTTGTCCAACTAAATCACCATTTTGTTAGTCTGAAGCGGATTCAAACCTAACTTTCTACAAATGGAGAATGGCATGATGTTATGTGATGCTCGAGAATCCAAGAGGCAGTTGTGCAAATTCTTTCCAAAAATCCTTCAGCTTAAAAAGAAAGGTGGGTTTCTTGTCTTTCCTTTGTACAGGGCTGCATTCATTTCATTTGTTGGAGTCGCCTTAATTTTTCCTTTTGATCTATCCTCCTCCTCCAGGGCTTGATACACAATGTCTCATTGGGAAAGGAACCACTTCATAATGTCAAAAAATGATAGTGCAATCTTTTGCTTCTACATCTCTGCAATAAAATCAAACTTTGTATCATTCTTCACCTAATATTTAGGAATAGCTGATGAATTACCTTTATTTTGAGATTTGGGTGGCCCTTTTGGTGGTGGTGGATTGTTGTCCGCACTCTGGTTACGTGGAACCATGGTGCTAGGAGGGGAAAATGTGGTGAATAGCCCTTTATTATGATTCCTGAGGAAATGACCTCCCTTGGACTGGAAGGCCTGAGCATCATATATGTGTTCTACTGGCTCATTTTCTTCTTAGCTTGGGAATGGAGATTCCTCAAAAAAGAGATCATAAGCCATGGTGGTATTTGTGGATCTACTAGACTTGTTGGGAGAACCTTGTAATGGAGCATCATCCTATACAATCTTCACCATCTCCATTTCTGGGTAGTTAACCTCAGAATGAGGTGCAGTGTCGTGCAACCTACACCAATTCGCCATAAAATTGAGATCTGCCACATTTGCAATGTGTGGCTTGTCATCACCAGCTTGATAATTATGGGAAATGCCCCCATTGTTTGGCCTATTATTCCATTGTCTATTGTTGTTGGACCTCTGGTTGTATCCCCTATTCTGATTCTGGTAATTTTGGTTAGGAGAATTCTGGCTTTGGAAGTTCCTCTAGTTCTAATTAGTGTTCTGATTTTGATTAGAGTTTTGGTTGGAGTAACCACCTTGATTAGAATACCCTCCCTGATTTTGGTAATTCTGATTTTGGTTTTGAGGGGGGTTGTATCTAAGCTGGGCCATATCATTATACTTTTGAGATAAATTCTTCTTCAGATTTTAAATTTCATTAGTCAATTGAATAGTTCATTCACTTTTTGCAGTCTTCACAACAGATGGTTGATTAGGAGGATTTGACCCTCTAGCTTGATTATGGTAGTTTTGTGATTGCTGGGAGGAATCCAGAGCCCCATTAGTGAAGAATGGTAGAGGAGGTGGAGTTTGTAACTCATCCATGAGTCCATATTGGGAATAAGACATCCTTCAAACCATATTAAATAGAGGAGTTGGATTAGGAATTTTTTATCCTATGGGAGGAAGAACTCCTCCTAAACTCAATGATTGTGAGCTTATCTTTTGTTGCAATTTAATGGATAGGTGATACACTTTAGACAGAGAATAAATTTCAACGAAAGTATACGTTCTTTGCAAAAATAGGCCAATCAAGGGATTTATGGCTCTTAAATATGCCAAAATGGCAATATTTTCAGCGACCAAGTAAGGATCTTATAGCCTTTGGTACATCCTATAGAATCTTGTGTTAAATAATGGTAATGGTTCATGAGGTTCCTTTCTTATGGTAGAAAATTGGTGATACAAAAATGGTTGGGTCTACATAGACCCGAAACTGATTGATGAAGGAATTTTCTAAGTCTGTCTAACTCAGAATAGACCCCTAGGGTAGATTCAAATACCAGTTGTATGCCATGTCACCTAAAGAGTAGGGGAATAACATACATACAACATCATGGTGGGCTACTTGAGCATGAGTACATGCATCTTAAAATGCCTATATGTGCTCTTCAACACTCCTTGATTCTCCGGGAATATATTTGGGACATAATCTCTTTGGATTCTTGGGTAGATCATGTATACCACTAGGGATTGTCCCCAGTGGAGAGGGGTTATTCATGAAGAAAGCCATGGCTGGCGGTGGGACTGGTTGAGATAGTTGTGGAATAGGTGGATTTTGTGGAAACCTAGGTGGAGTAAGTGGTGGTGACAATAGTGGGATCAAAACTCTATAGGCTTGGGGCCTGTACCTAATAGGGGTTTGGAGTTCAACCAATGGTTCTAGATTATGAGATCTGAGAACTCTTTCAAACCTTTCTGGTGAGAATGACCCAATTCAAGCCAGTTTGTTCCTCGAACCCTCCTTCTAGCACTAGATTTGTTGATGGTCAAAAAAGCATAACAACATTAAACAAAATATTTCTATCCTATTTCTCCTAAAAAAGATAGCTGGTCTAAAACTGCCTATCTTCCAAGGTCCTAGTACTTGGTTCTCAACTATGTTGGTCTGATTTAGTGGCCAATGCAACCGTAATATTCAAGGGCCCTGTTGGTAGAAAGGAATACAAATTGCATCATATCAATTAACCTACATTGGAGGGGTATAAATAAACATAAAATGATAGAACAGGGCTTTAGAACAACAAAATATGAATATAAATTCCTTCATATCTAGACATGTATCTTAACAATGAGTGTTTTCTCAACTAACCAAAACCATAACATGATGCAAACCATAGTATGACCTATACTATTGCATACATTCATAGTGAACATTCAACAATCACAACCATTCATCAAAGCTTTGTTTCAAGATCAAAACACATCACCAACTCATTGTAAAAATTAACAGATCAATAGATATAAACAAATTCCATTCATAGACAATTCAATGAAATAGTCTCAAATTTAGATTCTTCTATTGATTTGCATCAAATAAGAAACAATTATGCACAACATTCACTGGAATCCGAATGACTATGATTCATTAGCATCATCCCTTAACTACCAAACTTTGAAAGTAACATGAAACTGTATTGAAAAACTTCTAAAAGTATCTAAGTATCCTTGCATAAAAGTTGTATAACAAAGTTTCTCAAAGTATCTTGCTTGAAAATTTATAAAATCCTAAAAATATGACAACACTATCTGCTATCTCATCATGTGGCTAATCCTTCTTCAATCAACCAACCTTTACAAAATGGAGTGAAAAATTACATATAGGGAAGCCATGCACTAATTTCTCTCAATCAAAAATTGAGATCCACCAATTAAGGAACTAGAACTGCATGAAGTGACTACACTAGCTGATCTTCAGTTCAATGGTTGATGGCCCTGTTGTTGAAATTTGACACCCAAAGGAGGAAGGTAGAACTGCTAAATGAGATCTGTAGTTAAACTCATGTCCTAATCCTGCAAAATAGGAGAGAAGAGAAAGTTTTCCACCAAGAAAGAATGATCCATTGCCAACTCATTCCTATGTACTTTTCTCAAGAAGGTATTCATCATAACTAGTGAGCTCTTGTTGAAGTATATCTGCATCAGGTCTATCTACCCAATTATCTTCAAATTTGATTCTTTTCAATTTTGTGGAGGCAAACTCTTGCATAACTTTCAATTTAATCAATTCACTCCTAGCAGCGTTTACTTCATCTTTGATTTCCATGAGCCTATCTAGAAACAAGTCTTCACCATCATCCTCTTTTTGCATTACTTCCTCAAATCTATTATTCCATTTCTCCTTCAATTTATCAAGAGGAAGACCTTCTTTCATAGGGATATCCACATTAACTAAAATGGAAATTACTGCTTCTAATTCATCAATCTGTTCATTCAAATATTTGCTAGCTTCTTGAACTTCATTTTTATGTTCTTAAATGAATTTAGATCTAAACTTGATTATGCTTATTGTCTTCTTAATGAAGTCTGCATTATCCTCATTGAGAATAGATTGCTCCAAGAGAGTTTGATTTAGCACCTTGTTGATGTCCTTTAATTTCTTGGTATGCTCTCTATATTCTTCCTCTTGTTTCTCCAAGACTTCAGCATGTTGATTCATATCATCCACAAAATCCAATGCACCTTCATGAAATTTAAAATGGTTAACAAGCAGCTCACCAACCTTTTGATTCAAATGATCAGCCCATCTATCAAGCATCCCAACTTTACTTCTCATTTGTACCAAATCATCAACCACTTTCTTGCTTAGTAAGATTGGTATTTCTGGAGTACCAGCTTGTTGAGAAATAGGACTAGAAACATCCTTCAAGACCTTATGGAACTGATCCAATTGGGCTTTAAGTTCATCCTTCCATTGTTTATCCTTGATCATCCTATATTTTGTGCAAGATGCAACAATGTTAATAAGGTTCATTTGTTGATTCCTCGTAGGTCTCACCAAATTAACAGTACACTAATGGTAGTCAGACAATTGCATATCTTGTCTATCCTTATCCACCATAGGGATTGCACATTCAACTATAATTTCACCTACATCTGTGAGCTTCTTGGAATGGAGAACCTTGGCCTTTTTCTTGGGCCTCTCTTTCTCTATTTCCTTCATCGTTTCTTCCCAATTCAAGGGCTGAGGTTAGACTATTTGTTTCCTCTCAAGGTCTAGTTTCAGCCATGTTGGAGCAATAGCAGTGGTAGCCACTTGTGTGCAAGAAGAAGCAATAGTGGTAGAGGAAAGAGGATGCAGAATGGTGGTCTTAGGTTGAGAATCAACCTCTTGTACCTATTGTTGTTCCCTTTCTGCAACTTTTTTTGCAAGCCTTTCAGCTTCAACCTTGTCTTTTTGCTCGTGCACCCTTTTAGCTTCTAGCTCTTTTGCAAACGTTCTTCTTCTAGCCTCCTCTTCTCATACATTTGATTCCTTTGTCTTTCAAGATCCTTAACTCTATCCCATGCTTCTTTAGACTTTTGTTCATGTTTAGCCAGTGCTTCTGCCTCCTTTTCTCTCAACGGGCATTCTTCCCCCTCTTTCCTCCTATGAGCTTCCTCAACAACCTTGAACTTGGCTTCAAGAGCCTCTCTATCTCTTCTCTATTGAGCCTTCTCTTCTTCAAGCTCATGAATCTTCTGCAACATAGCCAATTTGTCCCTTTCTTCTTTAGTCTTCAATTCTTTCTCTTTTTGTTGTTGCAGCAAGTCTTCCTTCTTTTTTTGTTTCCTTGCTAACTCCTCTTCTTTATCTTTAGCCTCACATTCTTATTACTTAGCAATTGCCTCAACTTGTGCTTTGTCATCTTCTTCCCTTTTTGCGTCTTCAAACAATTTCCATTGTTCCTTAGGAGTGAGGATATGTCATTCCCACATCTTCAATTTCTTCATTAGATGCAAACACATGAATCTCCTTGTCAAATTGGGTGGCCTTAGAATCTGTATCAATATCATGGATTTCAATCTCATGCTCCATCCCTTTTAGGGATTAAGCCTCCTAATGAAGGGTTCCAGTGGACATCCCCTCAATTGGTTGCTCTGTAAGAGGAGGTTGAGTTGAGGTTTCACCTCCAGTAGTTGTTGAAACACCAGGTTGAGATGAATCCTCCCCTCCAGCTTTTGTTGTGGCCTCCACTCCTTGTGATTCAAGAACATCTTAAGCAGGAATTGTTGGATCAATCTCCTCCCTAGAATTGGAAGGGAAAAACTCAAATGGCTCCTTAGGAGTTGTCCTTTTTGTTCTTCTATACCCCTGGGTGGTACCTATAACCTTTTTCTTTTCAGAAGGTTTATCCTCTGCCTCCTTAACCCTCATAACCACCCATTGGATACTTCTATCTAGGACTGGCCTTGCAATTTTCTTGATGTCAATGGATTCATCTTCATCCCAATTCACTTGATCCAAGTTTTTGGTACCTATATTGTCAACATCATACTAGGGATCCAAGGTTACACCATCATCCGATAATGTGTCAGGAATATCTTCCTTCACCCCATACTCAATCATTAATGGGATGGAAAACCTTTCATAATTCCCCCTTCTTAAATCATAATCATCCTGTAGATCCATCCAAAAATCATCCAACAAGTTTAAATGCTTGTCAAAAATTGTAGGAAGCAAACCTTGCATCTTGTGCTTGGGATCAAAATACTTCCTAGATGTATATAAGCCCAATTTTAAATAGATCAATTCATCACAAATTACCTTGGCTGCCACATTGTGTGCACAACTATACTCCTATAACCTCATGGTAAATTTGTGACAACCAAGCTTATGTTTCTTAGTAAATATGGTGTTGACCCCTATAGCTTGGTAAATGAACTTCATCAGAACAATTTTGTTATTGCATCATCTAGGCAGTAAATTAGGATTGCCATCAAAAGTAGCCAACCTAAAGTAGGTGAACTTGTGGTATTGGATGTACCAATGTCCCCATTTTGCAATGAATTCCATGGCATCCATGCTCATTCTATACCTTGCATCTCCTATTAGCTGATTAATGATGGCATACAAGAATGCATTATTAACTCTTCTATAATGCAACTCAAAAGTTTGCAAAGTTAATTGATCATAATGATCCCACACCTTATGTTTTCTATGGGTTTCTCCCAATACTCCAATTGCATTCAAACTAGGGAAAATGCCCCTACTTGCAGCTGCATATATCACATAGGAAGTCATAAAGAAGCTCTTTGTCTCCCTTAACCTGAGCATCTAGTTATTTAAGCTTTTTGAAAAAATCATGATCCAATCAAATTGTTGTATGCCATCCAAAATGATTTGAATGAATGGAAGCATCCATCCCTTGAATTGTGAAGCATCACTCTTTCCGAACACCCTAGAAACCATCATGATTGTGTCACCAATCTCTTTGCTGAAATTTGATCTCTTAGGCTGATCAATAAGCTTGGCCAGGGATTTCTTTTCAACTCTCATCCACTGTTTGTTCATGTGAATCTTGTTGACTTCCTTTTTGTTGCTATATAATTGCAATGCCTTTGCTTCATTGAGTTGCCTATGGTTTTGGGGTGTAGGTGCATTAAAAATGAACCTTATCATCTATGGAGTAAGGTCAATGATGGTGTTCCCTTGCAAGTCTACACATTGTCTAGTTGTAGGATTGTAAGCCCCAACTGCAATAAGTATGAGTTATGGACATTGGATAGATAAAGGAAATAGAGCAACATATGCCAATCTAGATTGAACAATTCTTTATGTTCTCCTTGTTACATCCTCTATGAATGTCTTTTCAAGAAACTCCTCATAATTGAATGGGCCTAAGTTTGTATCTATGATATCTACCCGATCTGAATCCACCTTGCTAGCTATAATAATGGGACTTTGGCGCTTGTACCTCAAGGTGTAAGGGAGTTGTTCCACTTTTATCTTTTTAGGTTTGGTTCCTTGCCTTGAACTCTCTGCAACTTGGCTTCTTTGAGAAGCTTCCTTTGATATTCCTGACATCCTCTATTTTTGCAATACAACCCTAGATTAGATGAACAAAGGAATGAAAATCATTACATCATACTTTACCTCTCATACCATTCTCTATTCCTTCAGGATAACTCTCCATATAGAGTCAAATTTTATATGCACTGAAAGCAGAGTCAGGGAAGAAATAGGAATAGAAAGCCTTTAACATAGGTGGGATTGGAACTAGAACCAAAACGAGACCGAAATCGGGATTAGAACGGAAACTGAACCCAAAACCAGTCGATAGTTCCAAATTCGTTTCTCACTCTAGCTCTACTTCTGCCAAAGAAAAAGGGTGAAGGCCGGAAAAAATAGTCATCAAAAGTGCGACCATTTTGGGAATTAACTCTCATGCAAAACACTTATGGGTCAAGTTCATTCCCGGATCCGTTTCCGCTAGTTTACCATTCAAACAAAGCAATTTTGAAGACGTGGTCGCATGAGCTTTGGACTTGGGTCACATAAAACCATAAGGAAAATTTAAATAAAGGGGCTTAACCTCACCCTTTAATAGGGCAAATATGAGATTTAAACTTTTAGGGCTCGACATTGTAAAGGTCATCGCACCAACCCTAGTGTGTGTGACTTGTCGATTCAGGTAATTAGGGCATCAAGAACTCGACATGAAAACCACTGAATCAACACGAGAATAGGATGAAAGGGGTCGTCAAACAAATTTTGAAGCATTTAAAGCACAAAAGACCCCATCAAATGAAACCCTAGTTAAAACTAGGGCACGACAAAACAGACGTGCCACAAAAACGACAACAGAATGACAAAAACAAATAAGAAAAGTAGAAAAAAAAAATGGAAAACAGGAGAAAGACAAAATGAAACCAGAAACAAACAATGGAATGAGCGAAGATCCACGAGAAAGGTCCCATGAACGTGCAAGAACACCGCGAAGAAGAAAAATGAAAACACCAACAAAACAGGAAAAAACAAAAATGCCAACAGAATGGGAAAACAACCCTACCTCGAAATTCCAACAAGAAAGGTTGAAACTCGATAAGAATTTGCTCACCAACGCACCTCCACAATCAAATCATGCTCCTCTCAAAGTTACTCAAGCTCTAGTTCGCTAAAACTTAGAAAATAAAGATAATGAGCCAATCAACCATGATTAAGGTTTAAAAAACATTTCGCGCATGTGAGGAGGTTGTATTTAATGCAATAAATGTGCTTGGTTGGGCGTGGAACCAAAAACGTAAACGAGTAATCAACCAATGTGGAAAATGAAGGTAAGGCGGTTGCGGACGCGAAGCCGAAACAAAACAAGAAACTTTACCCAAGTCTCTTATCCAACTCTGAATCCGGTTCTGGTCCTGTGGTAGGAAAAAGACAACAAAGGGAAACAGGGGTGGAATTGGAATCAAAACCGAACAAAGTTCCAAGTTTGGTTTTGATTCTGGTTCCGCTCTCGACAAAGGAACAAAACATCGAAACAAGGACATCGACAAAAGAAATGACAAGAATCAAGACCGGAATGAAAAACGAACCCGACCAAGACACCAAAAAGACAGACACAAAGCAAGCAAGCGGGAGCAGGATTAGAGCCAAAACAGAATCCGAAACTTTTAAAAAGTTCCAAGTTTGGTTCCGATTCTGGTTTTGCTTCCGCTAGAGAAAAAAAAAACACAAGGAAATGAAAAACAAAACAAGGGAGAAATGGACCCAAGATCGCAAGGAAAAGCAAAGAGACAAAGAAAACCAACAAGGCAAGAGCGGGGCCAGAAGCGGAACCGAACTTGGACTTGGAACCTTCACAAAGTTATGAGTCTAGTTTCCATCCCGGATCTGCTTCCACCGGACCAAAATGAAATAAAGACTTAGGAGGAAAAAGAACAACTCCTAAGACCCCATAGAAACACCAAAGACAAACAAAAACAAAGGGAGACTCATTTTGATCCAAAAAAAAATAGGGTGATTATGAAAAGCATAACAAAACTTTATCATAACATTCAATCAAATTGAAAAAGTATTTACCAAATATCTTAATACAACTACTTCCCTGAATCAAATTGAAAAAATAATTATGACAAATCTTAATACAACTACCTCTTTGAATGAAGATGATTCTTTTGAACATGATATTCATCTAACTATATACCTAGAAGAATTCCCTAATTTACATAACGATTCATATCCTTCCAATTTACTGAATATTCTTTATAAAAGGTATTTAGCATGAGTGAGAAAACGTCCAGTAGGAAAGTGAGTAGCGAACTTGTAGGGATAGAAAGAAAGGACGAAGGAGATAATCATGGTGAGGGAAGCACAGGTTTCATATTTGACGCTGAAGACAAGTGGGGTTAACTTTCATTGAAGACAGTGACGCTCATCTTTTGGACATGTGGTTGATGCTTGGAAAAGTGCAAGTTCTATCTCTAAATCATGTTGTTTCTGGCACTACGAGGGGACCAAGGTGTCTATAAATGACTCACATGTGCTTTCCAATGGCGGAAAGGTCAAGTTTTCCTAGAGTTAGTGCAAGGGTTTCCTGCCTTCCAACCTAAGGGCTTAGATGCAATGAATAATACAACTGGTTCTGTTACTACGGCTTTGGTGGATGACAGGAGTGGGGAACTACTCATTTGATCCAAAGTTTCAAGGCTGTTAGGATTGGTGATCATCTCATCTTTCCTTGTTACTTGTTCCTTCACTTATGTGGGGTTATTGGGCTGTAAATGGCTCTCGTAGAAAATGTTCCAAGGTTAATATTATCCAAAGTAAAGATTAATTATGGGAGTGCTCTAATAATTTGGATGTAATGCAATTATGAAATTAGGTTTCAATTCTATTTTGGGTCCTAGTAAGATAAGAGGAGAAAATGTTTAAGACACAGCTCGAATGAGAAGCAAAAGTTTACCATGCTTGGGGGTAGCTATCTAGGCTAGATGATAAAGAAAAGTGGGATAAAAAAGATGAGAAAACTAGTAAGAGGAAGAAGGAACCACTTAGGAAAAGGTAAATATGAAATTTGAAAGGTAAATGAATAGTGGAACAAAGACAACCATGCATAAAATGAAATAGTGAAAAGAAACACAAAGTGATAGAGACAAGGAAAAT
The DNA here is from genome assembly GCA_007258455.2 of Sequoia sempervirens. Taxonomy (NCBI): domain Eukaryota; kingdom Viridiplantae; phylum Streptophyta; class Pinopsida; order Cupressales; family Cupressaceae; genus Sequoia; species Sequoia sempervirens. The sequence goes on from VDFB02358732.1 coordinate 21,272, forward strand.
GTAGAAGCAAGCTAAGGGGAATAATTTAGAGAATATGATCTAGAGACATGTCAATATATTATCACTTGGCAAAGAGGAGATTCCCTATCTTAGAGAAACGGGACATGTTAGAGAAACAACATGAACAATAATTATAAATAGGATTGACTAAGGTAAAGTACTTCAACCCTAGTATGAGAAACTACCTCTTTTTTTTCTAAATAGTATTGTAAGCTAGTGTATGTGCATAAATAAAAGGAATGAAATTTGGAGCTAGTGATAGGAATATATTTGATCATTATTTTTGTACAAGATTGTAAATATAAAATAAGTTTCCATGCCTAGCACAAACTCAGAAATATTAAAAGGAATCATAGATGTAGGATAGGATTGGATATCTTGGACAATAATCACTAATTTGTAGGATTCGATGACATATTTTTCACAAGATCTCAAATGTATTGTCAAAATCCTCTATCATAAGTTGTTGTAGGGGATAGAACAAATCACAACACTTTGACCTATTCTAGAATGGCTAAACTATCATTAGCACTACACTTTCATTTATATATGTAAACTTGTTTTGTACTCAATTTAGATCATTTATTTTAGTCTAGTTTTAATTTACTAGATTAATTATTTATTTATATGATAAAAAATTATTTAAAAATACAATAGTCTTTTTTATCTTTTTCATTTGGTGAACTCTATCTCTTAACCTCTTTATTTTGTTTTAGGATTTCATATTATAATCACTTTCATTTTTATTATTTTATAATTTTCATATCAAACCATAATTTTAGCCTAATTTTATTTTCTTTCTATTTTCATTTTTTGATTATATTTCAAGATTCCAACTTACTTTTCACTTTGGACAAGAAAGAAATCTTAAATTAAATCTTATAATAGCCTTGAACCAAATTGAAAAATAATTGTGATAGATTTTAGTACAACAAATACCTTAAATCAAAATTGAAGAAATAATTGTGACAAATCTCAATACAACATCTTTTTTCTATTAAACATGATATCCATGTAACTCATATAATTAGATAAATTTCCAGACTTTATCTTGCTAATTTAAATAACAATAGAAATCCTTGCAATTTACTAAATATTCTTTATAAAAGGTATTCATGCATGAGTGAGAAAACGTGCGGTAGGAAAGTGAGTAGCGAACTTATAGGGCTGGAAAGAGAGGACGAAGGAGATAGTTATGGTGAGGGAAAAACAGGTTTCATATTTGACGTTGAAAACAAGTGGGGTTGAGCTTTCATTGAAGACAATGATGCTCATCTTTTGGGCATGTGGTTGGACGCTTGGATAAGTGCCAGTTCTATCCCTAAATCATGTTGTTTCTAGCTAGCACTACGAGGGGACCAAGTGTCTGTAAATGACTCACATGTGCTTGCCTATGGCGCAAGGGTCAACTTTTACTATAGTTAATGCAAGGGTTTCCTGCTTTCCAACCTAAGGGCATAGATGCAATGAATACTACAACTGGTTCTGCTACTATGGCTTTGGTGGATGCCAGGAGTGAGGAACTACTTAATTGATCCATAGTTGCAAGGCTGTTGGGATTGGTGAAGATCTGTTCTTTCCTTGTTCCTTCACTTATGTTGGCGTCTATTTTTTTTGGGTTGCAAATGACTCTACAAAATTTTCAAAGGTTAAAACTATCCAAAGTACTTCTATTGTCCTTTTGATTTTAGTTGCAAAAGTAGTGATTGGGTGCTTAAATCTCTATTTTTCTTGTGGAAAAGTCTTCATCCATTTTGAAAAATGTCTTCGGAAATTTTTAAGGTCTAAAATCAATGTGTGTTTTTTTTTTTTTTAAGAGGATGGGTTAATAGAAAATGGACGCTTCAGGGTTTCATGAAGATCTTGATCTTTGCAAGAGGTTTCTTTCTAATTAATTTTTCTTTCCATGAAAATTTTATGAATACATTATTAAGGGTTCTAGTTTTTGGGTAATTCTAGCCTCTTTTTTAAGAGGTGGTATATAAGGTTTGATCTATAGAAAGAATCGATTAGGATTGTCTCAATGTGGGTGAGAGTTCCTAATTTACCAATTGAATATTGAGAAGAAGAGTTTTGCTCAATAGTTGCTAGCTCTTTGTGCTAGGTAATTACTATTGACAATGTGACAAAATATAGAAAAAATAATTGTTATTTGCAAGGTTCTACATTAATGTGGACATGGAGAAGGTGCTTCCTTCTTCAATCTCTTTATCTTCTAAGTTGGCGGATTGAGTGCAATAGATCAAATATAAGGACTTCTTAGTTTTTACGATCATTGATTCATGGCTAGCCATGCCTCTCATGGATATAGGATTTGAAATCATCATCATCTAGAAAAGGGGGATGGGTTTATTCCTTTAGAGGTTGGCTTGGTATCCCTCAGCAAGGAGGTGGATGCCTCTCTTTCTAATAAGATTTTTTTGAAAAGGTCATTCTTGGTTCTGCCTCTCTTACACAAAGATTTGTGAAGGAGCTTGGTAAAGGGTTGTTCCTTGGAAGGGGATGCCCCAATGGGGTTAGCTTGGCTCATAGGGGTAGCAATGTAAGGCCACAAATAAGGAAACTAGGAATATAATTCTGTGAGGAGCACTCTAGGGCCCTCCCCTCTCCCCTCAAATTCATGTATTGTAAACTCTAATAGAGAGTATCATGGTCTAATTGAAGCTAAGGAAAGAGGCTATTGGTAGGGTATGTAGTTTCTTGATGAAGTTTAACTTCAAGCTGCCTTGACTGGTGAGTTTTGTAGCTATTTTGAGACTTTAGTCTAATTCGATTTCAATGCTCTCATTCAAAGGATATTGTTAGTTAATTGTTGTTTTGTTGATTTTTGTTGTTTTATTGTGTGTTCTTTGTGATTATTTTTTACTACTATTTGACTTTTTGTCTTGATTCTTTTATACTTTGTATAAGAATGGTGCCTTTTCAAAATCTTTTATTACAATTCATAAATCTAATCAAAATTTCTTACCTTAATAAAAACTAAACTCCTTTAGAATGAAGTATTTAAAAATATAAATAAAAAAAGATAAATTCATCAAATTTTGTAAATCATAACCAAGAAAATAAAGAATGTTTATAACATGTATATAACATATTAAATGAATACATTCAAAGCTAGCGTGGACATTTTATAGTTGGTTTTTTCATGTTCAACATTAATTTTTCTTTCATGAGCACTATTTACATATTAAAAAGAAGTGCTTCACCCAGGAGCACTCTACAATTTTTTCAAATTTACAATGATCAACAGAATCCCACAAATGACTAAATTTGATACAACAAGCTCAGTGTATCTTCACAGCCATTTTTTCTACTCAGCATCATATAAATTCTAAGAAAATATTTCAAAGATGAAGAAATCATTGCCATTATATTAAAAAAAGTAGGTTATTGTCGCCATTAATTAATAGTGTCTGAGCAGATATTTCAAAGATGAAGAAATCATTGCCATTATGGGAATTCATCTTCAAGACAAGAACAAATAAAATTTTAACAAACACCCAAAGGAGAATGAAAGGAAATCCATATTCAAGGCAACTAGTCAGTCAGTTCTTAAACTGAGTAATATTATGAAGATGACTTTGAGTTATCTGCACTTTATCTTTATCGGTTTAAGAATATATTCTCATACAAACAAAAAACACATTAGTCACTACTCTCATTTTTTGATGAATAGACAGCTAACTATATTAATAATAAAGATAAAATTATCTATTCACAAAAAGATAAAAGTTACATTAGCCACTACTCTCAACATTTAACTATAATGATACAATAAAAGCAGAAGCCAACCTCCACTTATTTCCATTATTATATCGTTCAACATTCTTTGCAATAAAGTTTAGTCCTTGTAAAAACTTCTCCTTGCGTTTTTCCTCCACAATTTTTTTGCCCTTACAGTTTTTTCTTTTTCATTTTACTTATAACAAATTACCACCTTGCCTTTATTGACTACCTCATCTCCATAATAATTGTTCTGCATTCTCTTTCAAGCTTTGGTCAAGTGCTTATTTGAATTGACACTGACAACAGGGCCTACTCAAAACTGTGTTTTCTGTTCCCCTATCACTTACTTTACACTTTAGTCAATAAGTGCGTAGGCCCTTAAGATATAATAAAAACATGGTAGTTGAACCACTGTATTTGGCTTTCCCCCATATATGGAAATTTCAAATTCAATAATGAAATGCAGAAAACTGACTTATTGACTTTCTTTTAACCTGGCCATGTCTGCATCATTGCACACTGTTCACTTCAATATTGTGACTGCAAATGAATGGATTAGTTGGGCTCCAAATTGTCTGTGAATTTGACTTTAGGGCAGTGTGGAACGAAAGGTTATGATTGAGAGAAGTCTAGAAAAGAAGTCATGATTCAACCACTTTGTAGACTACATGAAAATCTTAGATCAGCAACGTTTTTCTTTTCCTGTTGAAAATTTCTTGGCTCGCTTAGCTTAAAGTAGTGGATTGCATGCCTTGAATTCAAGGCCACTTCTTTTCAATTGGGATCTATCTTTCTTGATCGTAATCGTCTCGTTATTAGAATGGGGGTAGAAGATTAACCACCACATATTTTGTAGGTGCCAATTCTCCCTTCCTAGCATAAAACAGTGACCTATGTTAGGATTTTTGAATTTATTTGGACCCTTGAAATAAGGATGTATATGAGTGTATAGAGATTTTACTTAGGTTAAAATATGTCTTTGTAATGGCAAAATTTGCATATTATGTTGATTTTTATATAGTTTTGTGTTTATTTTAAAGAATAGTTTAATATATTTATTAGTAACAAAATGAATTGAATTTACTTGCACCCCTGAAATAAAGATGTATACAAGTGTATCAATATTTTAGTTAGATTAAAATATATTTTTGTAATGGTGAAATTTGTATATCCATACTGAAACTTATTTAGTTTTTTGTCTATTTTTAAGAATAGTTTAATATATTTACATATTAAATGTAACTTTTGGAGCTTTTCTTTCTATATTCTTACTCAAATATTTATATACATTCCTACATTTCGTATTTATACCTTATTCATATTTTTCCATATTTTCAATATTTTTCATTTATTACACATATACATGCACTTATTCCCACCTTGATTTTACTAGTTTATTGTCTTAATGAACAAAAGATAGTTGTTTGTTAGTTTGATCATAACTTTGGGAATGTAATTAAGAATTATAATTTCTTATATGTATTAGAAGTCAAATGACAAAATATGATTGGATTGCTTTCAAAATTTGATGGGGCAATCTTGCATGTGTGAAAATAATCCCACACTTGTAGATTTAAGGTTTGATAGTTTAAAATCCAAAATCTAATTCTTTTTGTTGGCATCAAAGATAACACTTGCAACAATCTTCATTCTATTGACATCAATGACAACACCTGATATACAATTTATCCCCCTTCAACATCAAGGGAAAAGGGCTAGTGGTCTTCAACTGTACCTACAACATACAGGCTCCCCCTTGTCTATGCAAACCCTATCATCCTTCTACCTACTTCCCCTAAGAGGTAGCCCTCATCAATCTAGGGATAAAAATGTGTCTTGAATGTCTCCCCGTGAACAGATGCACCATCTATGCATCTAGTTAGGAGGGGAAACAACCCCTAAATTTTGTCTGAGATATTAAAATGTGTCCTTTTGAAAGTGCCTTTGTAAATATGTCTACAACTTATTCCTTTGTAGGCACATACTCCAACCCTACATCTTGATCTACAACCTTCTCTCTTAAGAAGTTATACCTAATAGATATATTCTTGGTTCTAGAATGCATCAATGGATTATTGGTTCTCTTAAAATTTGTCCTTTTGAAAGTGTCTTTGTAAAGATGTCTACAACTTATTCCTTTGTAGGCACATACTCCAATCTTCCTTCTTGATCTACAACCTTCTCTCTTAAGAAGTTATACCTAATAGATATATTCTTGGTTCTAGAATGCATCAATGGATTCTTTGAAATAGTGATGGCACTTGTGTTATTGTAGAAATAGGAATGGGCTCATCATATATTACCTTGATATCCTTCAATGTTTTCTTCATCCACAAAACTTGGGTGCAATTGTAGAGAAATAACTTGCACAATAGAAGAATATGATGTGAAATATGTTGCAAATTCTTGATATAAGCCAATTCAAGGGGGGAAATATCCAAATATCTCTAATGAGAACATGGTTCACAATATGATGATGAAAGAAGACTCACAACCTCCTATATATACCTATTTATGCCTAGGATATCACCCAGGTTGAATTAGATAACCCTATATAAGCACTAGGCTTACCTAATCAACTAAATAACAATATAATATTGATAATATGACTTAATTAGGAGTTAAGATAGCCACAAGAAGACTATCCATAACCCAGTGTACTCTAATATTAAGGGTGCAAAATGCCCCCCTCTTCAGTTAAGCATTATACTCAATGCTAGGCAATTTTGGATGCTTTTAAATGAACTCCTCATCCTCCCATGAGGCATCTTCAATTGGTTAATTCTTCCATTGGATGAGATACTGAGTGAGTGTTCTAGTCCTTAGCTTCCTTATGTGTTTCTGAGGAGTACATTTTGGTTCCAATATGATTCTCACTTCTTCATCAAGCTCTAGTAATATTGTCTAAGTAGGGATATTATTCTCAATTACCTTCTTTAAACAAGAAACATGAAAAAATGGGTGTATCTTTGTTGTTGATGGAAATTCAAGATTGTAGGAAACACTACCTATCTTTTGCATGATTTGATATGGGCCATAATATTTTGGAGACAACTTATTATTCTTTGATTGTTGCTTCAGTGAAATTTTCTTGTAAGGTTACAATCTCAAGAAAACCCAATCCCCAACATCAAAACTTCTTTCACTAAGGTGTTGGTCTATCTACTGCTTCATTCAGTTTTGTGCCATGGATGGATTCTCTTTAACTCCTAAAAGTACTTCTTATTAATGAATCATGTGGTCCTCCACAATGTGAAATCTTGGTGACACCTTCAATGATGATGTGATGGAAGGAGGATGATATACATACAATACCATAAATAGAGACATTTTTTTATGAACAATGGAAGGAAGTGTTATACCACCATTCCACTAGTGGTATCCAATCTACCCATTGAGACTGTTTATATGAAGTGAAACAACATAGATATCCTTCCAAACACTTATTACCAACCTCTATCTATCCATCAGATTGTAGACGGTATGAAGAATGTGAGCCAATTGACTACCCAAATATTTGAAAAAAATTGTCCAAAAGTTACTAGTAAAGATAGGATCACAATCATTGACAATAGCCTTAAGTATACCATATAGCTTTTGAATATTCAAGCTAAAAATGCTTTTCCCATTGTACTTGTTGTAAAAGGATGTGGTAATGCAATAAATATGCATATTTAGTAGAGGTGATCCACTATTGCCATGATGACATTCTTACCATTAGATCTTGAAAGCCCTATGATGAAGTCCATGGAGACCTCTTTAGAATGCTAGCTAGTAATAACTAAGGGTTGCAAGGAAAGATAGATTTTGAATAACTAGTAAAGATAGGATCATAACTAGTAAAGATAGGATCACGATCATTGACAATAACCTTAAGTATACCATATAGCTTTTGAATATTCAAGCTAAAAATGCTTTTCCCATTGTATTTTTTGTAAAAGAATGTGATAATGCAATAATTATGCATTTTTAGTAGAGGTGATCCACTACTGCATGATGACATTCTTACCATTAGATCCTGGAACCCTTGTGATCAAGTCCATGGAGACATCTTCCCAGTGTTGGCTAGGAATAACTAAGGGTTGCAAGAGACTAGGTGTCTTATGTAAGGAAAGCACAGTGCAGAAATGCCTTCCAAATGCAAAAATTCTCAAGAAAGAAGTGTAGAAAAAAATTTAATCAGAGTTACAAATTATTAAGATGCACATTAATAGAGTAAATCAATCAGACAAAACACACAGAATTGAACACTAGTTTTACATGGGAAAACCCTTATGGGAGAAAAACCCACACACCAAGTAAAGCCATATTGTATTATAGTAAATAGATTACACACAGAGTTACAGAACTTCACTTCCAGGTGTTGATTCACAACAACATATATTCCCTGATCAACCTAACACACAAGTTTTGATTACAGTTGTTCTCTCACACTGTTATAATGCTCATGAAGCATACAATGTAGAACATCACTTAATTGATCGAACCTCCACACTCATTGTAGAGTGTTACAAGCTTCAAGGAGCATATAGAAGGTGAGGGGCATCCAAATCCACATGGAAAATTTTTCAACACCTTAGACATGCATTTGGACACATGTACAACATTTCCTTACACAGTCTCTTCATTGAGCCCAACAATATTTAATTCAGATATAGAGAAATTTCCCAAAACGGTTCTCTATCAACCCCTAGAATAAGATATGTAATAAATGCACTCTTGTCCATTTGATTTGATTATGATATTCACCTCCTTTGCAAACTATGTGGCTGCTTAACTGATCAAAACTTCACTGACATTGGTCACAGGTGTAGTTGGACCAATTAATTCCTTGTTTTGTGTCGGTTACCAATCAAAACCCCCATTCACACTAGCATGTTTAAAACATCATCATCAAATCAATCACCTTTAATCATGTGACATTTATCTCCTTCATACACCGCTTTCCATACATGTGGTCCACCAAGACATGCATCCAAAGATTTCTATCCCACAAGCTCTAAGAATGGGCTCACTGATTCTTAGTGGGTTGTTTCCATTTGTCATCTACATCATCCCCACCTCCATCGGTTTGTCTTTGCGATTAGTAATTCAAAGGTTTTGAAAACTTCATAACCCCTGACTTATGGTTATGAAGTTCTAATCCTTTATGATCCCTCAATTTCCACTAAATTTCCAACCCATGTTTGGTTGCCTTTGTGATCGGTAAGTCAAAGGTTTCAAGAACTTTAGAAATATTGACTTGTGGTTCTAAGGTTCTAGATTTTCGCGTTCGTCTGAAATTGTCGATAATGAACTCTTAGCTCGAGAAAGGGAAAAAATTAACACTGCTTCAAAGTTCCAATCAAGCAAGTAAATCTAAGGCACCTTTTCCAACATTCTCCCACTTGACGAAGGACTTACTAGCTTCTTCCAAAATTGAAGTTATGGAAAATCATAGGCCCCAAGGCCCATTGAACTAACACACCACCTATACTTGTATGTGCTCACAAGCTTTGTCAATGCATCAATGACATTCTCCAGAGTATCCACTTTTTCAAGATTAACCTTTCCATCCTACACCATATCACGAACGAAATGATGCTGGACATTGATATGATTCATCCTAGCATGGAAAATGGGATTTTTCACTAAAAAAATAGTACTCTAACTGTCACAACAAATAGTAATTTGCCCTGCATTAAACCCAACATTAGAACACAATAATCTAAGCCAAATGGCTTCCTTATAGGCATGTGTTGCTGCCATGTCCTCTGCCTTAGTAGTAGATAAAGTGACTATAGCCTGTCGCTTACTCATCCAACAAACTGCACTACATAATAACATGAAGATGTATCCATTGGTGGATCTTCTGTTGTCAACATCACTTGCCCAATAAGAATCCACATACCCATGAATGCTAATAGATATCTATGACCCAACCAAGTTGTCATGATAAGAAAAAGCATACTACAAAGTACCCTTCAAATATTTGAACTCTTTTCAAAGAATCCCAATGTGGCCTTCTTGGATTATCAATAAATCAACTAAGTACTCCCATTGATTGGGAAATGTCTAGCCTGGTACAGACCATTGCATACACTAAACTTCCAACTGCATTTGCATAAGGCACCTTCGTCATGTCCTCCATCTTAGTAGGATACTTTAGATACTCTTCAATAGATAGCTTTGTTCCCTGCAACACTAGACCAACTAACTACTTGCAGTCTATCATACTAAATCTCTCATGGATAGAATTAATATACTTTCTCTGGCTAAACCAAAGCCTTATATTTCCCCTATCCCTTTTGATTTCCATATGTAGAATATACCTTGCTACACCTAAATATTTCATTTCAAACTATGATGAAAACTAATATTTTAAATAAAAAATCATACCCTTACTATTCCCAAAGAATAACATATCATCCACATACAGGGAAATAATAAGTAAATGATCATTTTCAATTTTGTAGTACAAACAATGATCTAATTTTGACCTCACAAATCCCAATGACAACACAAAAGTGTCAAAATTTTGGTACCACATTCTAGGTGATTGCTTCAAACCATATAGAGATTTCTTTAACTTGCAAACCAATCTTTCTTTACCTTTTTCAATGAAGTTCTCAGGCTAAGACATATAAATTTCTTCTTCCAAATCTCCATGAAGAAAAATTATCTTCACATCCATCTGCTCAATCTCTATGTCATGCGTAGCTGCAAGTGACAATAGAAATTTGATAGATGTCAACTTAGCTACAGGAGAAAATATTTCTCCATAATCAATTCCCTTCACCCAGAAATAACCTTTTGCAACCAACCTAGCTTTATAATTCTCCACACTACTATCTAGACCAATCTTCTTCTTCAATACCCATTTGTAGCCAATAGGCTTTTGAACTTTAGGAAAAGGTACCAAATCCCATGTTTCATTCTTTTTCAATGATGCCATTTCCTCATGGCTTCCAATTAGGAATCTAAATTAGACATATTATAGCCTCCTTTATAGTCCTAGGCTCATTAGTGCTAGTAATAAAAGCATAGGAATAGTTTGAATTTGACATGGAAAATCCATACCTATTAGGTTGACGCTTTTCACGTGTAGATCTCCTCACAAGTTGAGGCTGAGGTTGTGGTTCTTCTTCCTATTCATAACTCTTAGAGCTACTAGAGCTCTCCTCAGTTTCAGGTACATTTTGAATTCGTAGTTTCTCTTTATCTAGTATTAAAGGAATTTCAACTACATCATCTTTCTTTTCTTTTTCTTCTATCTTTGACTGTAGATCAACTGTAGAATGTTTCAGCTCATGAAATATTACATTTCTACTATACAAAAATCTTCTCAATAATGGGATTAGAAAGCTTGTATCCTTTCATGCCAATGCCATAGCCAATGAAGATACATTTGACAACCTTGTTCTCTAACTTAGATCTTTTCTCATTTGACATATGCATATGCCTCACAGCCAAAGGCATGAATATGTCTCAGAGAGGGATTTTTACCAGGCCATGCTTCCAAAGGTGGTTTTTCAACAAGAGTCAAACTAGGTGAACAATTTATCAAGTAACATGTTGTAGCCACAACCTCAGCCAAAAAATTTTGCTTTTGACCAACACTACTCAACATACTTCTCACTCTTTCCATTAGCGTCATGTTCAACCTCATAGCAACTCCATTCTGTTGTGTTGTATAAGGCATAGTTTAATGCCTTTTAATCCCATGGTCTTTGCAATACCGTTCAAAATACATAACAAAACTCACCTCCATTATCCATCCTTAATCATTTAATTTTCCTTCCAATCTTATTTTCTACTAGGTTTTTAAACTTTTTAAATTGACTGAACACTTTTGATTTACTTTTAAGAAAATACACAAATACCCAAGTTTCGAATAATCGTCAATAAAAGAAACATAATATTTTGATTTTGATAATGAAGGAACATTCACTAGACAAAATACATCGAAGTGAACATAATCCGGTATGCTAGAAGAACTATGAGGACTAGAATAAAATGAAACATAGTGTTGCTTTCCATAAATGAAATGCTTGCAAAAATCGAACTCAAGGTTACAATAAACAAGCCCTTCAACCATATTTTTATTTTTCAAGGATTTTAAGCCTTTTTCTCCTATGTGACTGAGTCCATGATTCCATAGCATGGTTTTCTCTGTTGGGAGTTTCACCTCCAAATATTTTGCACCCAAAGGAACATCTTTCTCCTTCCCTACATGAGCAGCTTTGCTTGACTTTATAGAGACGTTGTTACATTGAACAAGACATGCATCCAACTTGTACAGAGTGCTTATGTGTGCACCCTTAGCTAGCACCATTGAACCTATAATCATTTTATAGCCTCCACTCGAGAAAGAAACTTGCACACCAACATCATCCATCTTACTAACAGAAAGAATATTATGAGTTAGACTTGGTATGTGCATTACACCATCAATTCCTTTGATTCTTCTATCAAGAAATTGGATTTTGACTCTTCCATAGCCAAAAATTTCAAGAGATGAATCACTTGCCAAGTACACCTTTCCACCAACATACTTTTCATACTTTGTGAACCAGTCTCCATGAGATTTCATGTGAAAAGATTCTCTTGAGTCAAACAACTAGACATCATTTGATGTCTAAGTTACAATGGAGGCATTTGCATCACTCTAAGAAGAATCATTGTCAGAAGAGTTTTTGTTGTTGTTCTTTTTATCCTCTTTACAATCCTTCTAGATATGACCAGTCTACCCACAATTCCAACATTTCACCTTGGAATTTTTTCTTAGAGACTTTGATCTCCCTTCAGATTTGGATTTAGACTTCTTGTCTTTCTTCTTTCCTCTCTCCTTTGATCTACCCTGAACAATAAGGGCCTCCTTGGCCATCTCAAAATATTTCCTCTCCATTTCGTATGACAGCAGTGATGCAACCACATCTTCTATCTTGAAAGTGGTTGTTGTACTTCCAATAACCATTACCAGGTGATCCCATGTGTCAAGTAAGGAACATAGTAGAAGCATATAGTGATCCTCCTCCTCTATCTTCACACCTATAGAGTCCATATGAGCAGCAATCATGTTAAATAAGTTTAGATGGTTTGCTACAAATGCTCCTTATTCCATCTTCAAGGAGTATAAATTCTTCCTCAAGAATAACTTGTTTACCAGATACTTTCCCTTATAGATATCACCAAGTTTCTTCCATAATGAAGATGCAGTCTTCTCCTCATGGACATTCAGGAGAACAAAGTATGCCAAACAAAGTCTTATTAGCCCTTTGGCTTTTCTATCTATGAGATCCCAATCTTCTTGCTTCATGCTTGAGGGTTTAGTTCCAAACAAAGCAATCTAGAGATCTCTATCCAACAACAAGTCTTCCATTTTGAGTTTCCACAGCTCAAAATTTTTGCCATTGAACTTTTCAATTTCTACTCTTCTTGATGTGCTTGCCATCTCAATCTATAATCAAGATAATTAGTTTTATCTGCAAGACTCCCACTAAAAATAATTAGCACAAAAAACCAGCCCCACCCATAAGGATAACACAACAGGCTAGTCTCTGATACCACTTGTAAGGAAAGTACAGTGCTGAAACACCTTCAAAATGAAATAATTCTCAAGAAAGAAGTGTAGAAAAAAATTAATCCAAGTTACAAATTATTAAGATGCGCATTAACAGAGTAAACCAATCAGACAACACATACAAAAAATTGAACACCAGTTTTACATGGGAAAACCCTTACGGGAGAAAAACCCACACACCAAGTAAAGCCAATTTGTATTAAATAGTAAACAAATTACATACATAGTTACAAAAATTCACCTCTAGGTGTTAATTCATAGCAGCATATATTCCTTGATCAACCTCACACACAAGTTCTGATTATAGTTGTTCTCTCACACTGTTACAATGCTCGTGAAGCATACAATGTAGAACATCACTTAATTGGTCAAACCCCCACACTCATTGTAGAGTGTTACAAGCTTCAAGGAGCATCTAGAAGGTGAGGGGCATCCAAATCCACATGGCACAATTTTCAACACCTTACACATGCATTTGGACACATGTACAACATTCCCTTATGCAACCTCTTCATTGAGCCCCACAACATTTAATTCAGACACAAATAATTTCCCAAAATGGTTCCCTATCAAACCCTAGAATCAGATATGTAATAAATGAACTCTTTTGTCCATTCAATATGATTTTGATCTTCATCTCCTTTGCAAACTATGCTGCTGCTTAACTAATCAAAACTTCACCAACATTGGTCATAGGTGCAGTTGGACCAATTAATTCCTTCCTCTATGTCAGTTACTAGTCGAAACCCCCATTCACACTGGCATGTTTAAAACATCACCATCAAATCAGCCACCTTTAATCATGCCGATAATGAACTCTTAGCTTGATAAAGGGAAAAACATAACACTATTTCAAAGTGTCAATCAAGCCGGTAAATTTGAGGCACCTTTTCCAACATCTTAATTGTCACCGCTTTATTTTTTTGACAAAACAAACATTCTGCCACATTTTTTTAAACATCCCCTTTTAGCCCTTCCCAAAAGAAGTCTTTCTTGACTCAATGATATTTCTTCAAAAATATTGAATGAACACCCACTGAAGACTCATGTAGCTTAGTGAGAATCTTTTGTTTGAGAGAGGAATTCTCAAAAATAAAATCGCTCTTTATACCACAAAGTATCTCCCTTCCAACAAAATTTATCTAAACTACTATGGTAACTCTATAATTGTTGAATGGGATTACTAGTAGCCACATCATTTTTCCACTCTTCTTTAGCTTCTTCTACCCAATCTTATTGTAATATTGAAAAATCACACAATCAAGTGTCATCCTTTTCATCCTTCCTTGACAGTTCATTTTCCACAATATTTTTCTTCTCTTTCTTATATACAATCTCAAAAATCATATCCCAAAATATTAGTAACCCATTCTTGTTTTTCCCCAAAAGATAAATCTTTGTTCCAAAAAATATTTTAGGCTATCACAATTTGTATTAACCTTGAAGTGTCTACCCATTCTAGATAAAGCCTCCATAGTTTTACTACATGAAGAATAGCTAGTATTTCCTTCTCATAAATAGGTTTGAATTGATTCTTACCCTTTAATTGATAGCTCTCAAAAGCAATGGGCCGACCCTCCTACATGAAAACTGCACCTATACCATTTCTTGAAGAATTGCATTCCATAGTAAAATCCTTTGTGAAATCGAGAGTGGCAAGCACTGGAGTTGTGCACATAGCCTCCTTTAACATTTCAAATTTTGAATTAGAAAATTCATTCCAATGAAAATAATCCTTCTTCAATAAACTTGTGAGGGGTTCTCTATATGACCATAATTCTTCATAGATCTTCTATAGTATCCAATCAATCCCAAGAAAGCCCTCAATTTCTTAATGGTTTTGGGAATAGTCCATTCCATGATAGCCTTAACTTTTTTAGGATCCACCTTTACTACATGTGAAACCTATGTGTCCCAATTACTCCACCTCATTAAGAAAAAAAGCACAATTGGATGGCTTAGCATAGAGTTGATGCTCTTCAATAACTTGTAATAGTTTCTCTAAATGTTGCAATTGTTCTTCCCATGTCTTGCTATAAATCAATATATCATTAATAAACTCTAATGCAAACTTCCTCAATAAAATTTTAAAGATAGAATTCATCAAATTTTGAAATGTAGATAGAGCATTAGTAAGACCAAATGGTATCACCAAAAACTCATAATGATCTTCATGAGTCTTAAATACTATCTTACAAATATCTTCTTCCTTAACATGAATTTGGTGATAACCAGATCTAAGATCTAACTTTGTAAAATACACAACTCCATTCAATTCATCTATAAAATCATCAATGAATGGAATAGGAAACTTATCTTTGATGGTGTACATGTTGAGCACTCTATAGTCTAGACACATGTGCCAAGTTTCATCCTTCTTCCACACCATCACCACATATGATGAGTAAGCACTTTGGCCATGTCTAATAATTCCTACCCCTAACATCTCCTCAAAAATATTTTCTATCTCACTTTTCTATATATGTGGGTACCGATAAGGCTTGATGTTGTGCGGTTGGCTCCCTAGACCAAGTTGTATGGAATGGTCAAGATCCCTCTTAGAAGGAAGTCTTTTAGGAATATCTCCAATAACCATTGAGTGATGCTCAATTATTTCTTGTAAATCTAGATGGGTAGGAGCATTAGATTAAGAGACTTCTAATGAAAATAAGTGGGCCACAAATCCATCAACTCCTTTCTTAAGAAACTTCTGCATTTGATGAGAGCTAACTATTTGTGGGGACTTTTCCTTCAACCCTCTTAGCTCTATTATTTTTCCTTCTAATTGGAATTTCATTAATAATTCTTGAAAGTTCATCTCAATTGTTCCCAAAGTAGTAATCCATTTTACTCCCGAAACAATATATGATGCACCCATGGAGATTGTTAGATTAAGTGAGAAGTAAGAATCGGGCTAGTATCTGATGTCAGTCATAGATCACATGCAACTTAACTCAACAAGTGAGTGGAGATCAAAATAGAAGATTGTGAACAAAGTAGAGTGTTGATTCAAATTAGTGTGAAGATCATTTTGTACTTCATTTTAATTGTAATCTAACATATGATAGATACTATTGTATCAGTTCAAATAGGTTGTATAGCCACCCCTTCTTTGCTCCTTCTTTTTCTTTGTAAGCAGTGAGTTTACTTGGACAGTGAGTTCACCTAGTAGCGAGCCTTTCTATAATATCTTATATCCAAATATAATATATTATGAGCTAACCCTCACCATTTTTTTCCCCCTTTTTGGGTTTTCTACACAAAAATACTAGTGTTCATGGTTCATGTGATTTTGTGGATGTCTTCATGCTTTCTTTCATCATTGCAGTTATATTTATTCTAATCATTAGATATCTTATGTTTAATTGGTTTAAAGGAATACCGATTCACCCCCTCTCTTATTATTCTAGGTGTTCAACAATTCGTATTAGAGCTTGGTTCCTTGGAAGGAGCTTGAGTGCTTTGGTAAGATCTTGGAGTTTGAACACATGGTTGATAAAAAGTATCCTATTCCTTCGAAAGATATTCTTACTATTGAATACATAGAAGAAGGTTGCATTTTAGAAAAAGATGTATAAATCAATGTTGCTATTGAATATCTTAATAGAGTTGAAGATGAGAACACATATCTAAAGGAAAATATAAAAGAGAAAAATGAGTGCATCAAATAACTAAGAGATTAGACCAGGAAATTTAGAGAAAGGCATAAGGAAGTCAATGAGAAATGTTGCAAGCAAATGATAACATCATTGGATTTAAAATGCAAGAAAAAAAAAGAATTGAGGAATTTTTGAATGCAATGGTAGAAAGAAAATATAATGAATGCATGATGCTTGAACAATAAGTGATAGATCTAAGATCAAACTTGGAAAAGGAAATAATTCATGAAGAAAAATTCAAAACAAGTTCTACAATGCTTGATGAGTTGATTATTGGTCAGAAAGAATCTAAAGATAAAAATTGTTTGGTGCTTGAAAAAGGAGAAATCTCAAAATATCAGACATCTAATGTAGAGAGGATAAGTGAACCAGGGAAAACTAAAGACAAGAAGAATAATGATATGTTTAGAAACAAAGAAGCAATGCTAGAAGACCCCCTATCAAACAACCAAATGATCAAAGGTACAAATCTTTTGACGGTTTTTGTTATTTTTTCAATAAATTTGGACATAGAGGTATGGAATATAAAAGAAGAATGAATCAAAATATTTCATCCTTTACTAGTCAATGCTTTACATGCAAGAAATTTGGACATAGAGAAAGTGAATAAAAATTCAAATGATGAATGCATACAACAATGGTAGAATGATTAAATCTTTCAATGGTTATTGCTATACATGCTATGGATTTGGACATAAGGCTAATCAATGCAAATCTAGAACGAATGGAAGAAATAATTCTCAAAGAAATATCACATGCAACAATTGTAGAAAGCTTGGACATATTGCTAAATTTTAAAAAAATAAATCACAAGAAAGAATGATCCAATGAAGAAGAATGAACCAATTAAGAATATTTTTCTAGATGAAGTGAAAAGGGAAATGGAAAAGATATGGAGAAAAAAGAAGAAACTGAGGATAAGGGATAATCTATACCACCCTTCATTGTAGATGTTTCCTTTGGTAACTAAGCCCAAAACTATGGCTTAGGTAGAACTTTAATGAATATCCTATATCCCCCATCAGAAACAAGGTTCCAAAACTACAACACAAAGATATGTCATGGATAATGAAATTCTTGAACTATGGAAGAAAATTTCAAAGGAAAATATGCTAATGCAAAAGTTTGTAGAGCTTGATAAGATGACTGTGCACACAGTTTTAGGGTTATCAACTTTTTGGTCTAAATCAATTATTATAGAGATAGGTGAAATAATAGAGGTAAATGCAAGTGTGCTAAGGAAGATTCATTTAATTAAAAGCATTCAAAGGGGAAGAGAAGAGAAAAAGAGGAAATTGAAGGGTTCAATGCATCTCCTAGTGGATAAACATCAAAACCCTAAGTTCACTAAGCTGACTAAGAGGTATTTTGCAATTCCTACATATTCCAATCTTCCAAAAAAATTCTTTGAAAGTAATTTAGATGTAATAGAGGCAACAAAGATTGTAGATGTATCACACAGACCACAACCTGAGCTTAAAAGACATTCCACCAAAATTTTGCTAGATGATCCCTTAGGTGCATTCTCTTGCACTCCCTATGGGGTTTTACCTATTGAAGACGTTAAAGCATATATTCATGGGAAAATGGAAGAATTTTCTCTTGGTAGACTATTTGTTATGTGGATAGATGAGTTAGAAGAAATTTTTGCCACTTTAAAATCAAAATACAAAGTCCTAAGTGAGAAATGGTTGGATGTGTGGAAATTTTTTCTAACATTTAAATGCAAAGAGAAGCCTACCAAAATGGTGCTATGTATAATTCATGATGAATCCATATTGATTGATGGCCTGTACATGATAACCAAGGAAGAAATTAGAGAAATAATAGGTTTTTGGTATTTTAGACCAATTCTAAACCAAAAATCTATCAAAAGATAAGTACTAATCTTGATAAAAAAGAACTCACATTGGAATCTATTAGAAACCTGAGAGTATGGTATACTATAGTGCTCATAGGTCACAAGATTTATAACCCAAATAGAGACAATACAATCTCTACCATCACCATTCATGTGGCACAAGATATGATTGAAAATAATGTTGATTATGACCTATGTGAATTACTCTGACAACACTTGTTGGAAAACTTGAAGGATATTAAGAAGTGTACATTTAGGTACAAAGAATTGGTAATCTATCTACTTTTCTACTTCTTCAGTGAATTACCAGTGGTTGGGAAAGTTAATTGGACAAATTTTAAACCTATTATGCACCAGATAGTAGACCATATGAGAAACCTTGGAGTTATGGATGCTCAAGATGAGGCCCTTACAAAATTATTTGTAGTATTTCAATGTAGAATGAATGAAAGGATGATAATTCATAGAAGTGTGATGGAAGATACTTAAAAGACCTTAACTTTCTTGTTTCCAATTTTTTTTCTTTAAGGAAGAAATGGAACCTAGGACCATTTGGATCTTAGAAATAGATTATAAAGTGGTAGAGGCAAAAGCTATTAGCTATGCAAAAATACTTCTAAGAATTCCTAAAGACCCCAACAAATCAAGGATAACGGGTAGGACTAGAGCTAAGATGAGTGTAGAAGCCTCTGGCAGTTCTAGGAGATCAAGTAAGAAGAGAAAAATCACAGATAGCCCTCTGGTTGTAGTGAAAGTTAAGCAAGAATTTATAGGGAAAAAGGATATCAATGAAAAAAAAGTTGAAGAAGAAATAATTCACATGGATGATGCTCAACATGAGCATGAGAGTAGTTTCCAAACTACCAATGCACAAGATATGGATGAATCTAAAAAATCCTTACAAGAGATAACACCCAGTACAAGTATTCATGCATCATTATCAACTTTTGAAAATTTCAAACTTTTGGTTTTCTTTCAAGGAATATGCCTCTGGGCTAAGAGGAAAAACTAAAATTTAATTAGAGGTGAGGCTTGTAGAAAATAAATTATTGAATATCACATGAAAGTGTGCAAGTGCACATCAAAAAGTTACAAAATGTTTGAAGGATATCCAAGCCTATGGGGAAGAAACAAAAAATAATATTTTCTTATTGCATGAAATGGCTAAATATCAGATGAAACATAAAGGATGCTATGAGTACAATTGAAACACAAATAACCACTGCAACATATACTTATGATCTGGTGTGAGATAGAGATGATCAAACCTGGATGAACATAATACAACTACATAACTTCTTCACCCTATAGAGTCAAAGAGAAGAGACAATCAGACATGTGAAGCTAAGGGAATTTGTGAAGAAAAAATATATACCTGTCTCAAGTGCCCTTTCCAGTACTAATAAACTCTCAAAGATAAATCTCAACCCGAGTACTTTGGAAGAAGGAGAAGAAATTCTAATGGAACTTGAATTATAGTATAGGGAACTTGTAGAAGCAAAGATGCTTCGGGAAGAAGGTAGATCTACTTGGAAAGACATCTTACAGAAGCTCAAAGGGTCAACATCCTTAGGTTGACAATTTTTACTCTTATGCATTTTCTAATTATTTTAGAATCTTCCTTTTGCATAAATGAAGATATAAATTTTTTGGTCAATTCCCTAAGGAGTCAACACTCTCTTTCATTTATTTTTGCTCACATATATATCTAAGGAGTATACAAAGTTATTTTGATACTATTACACTCTTTTCCATAGATGTCAAAGGGGGAGAGATAGTTGAAAAACATTTTGGTCAAAACATTTGGAGAATTGGGGAAAGATACATGAGAAAAACTTTTTGGGAGAGATATGTGTAAGGGGGAGTCAAGATTTTGAATTTTTTTTTTATATACATGTTGTCATCAATGACAAAGGGGGAGATTGTTGGAGGTTTTTCATTATTGATTCTTTTTGGAAACATGAGCATGGTTTATATATATTGCTTGATCTAGTGTTGTCATTAATGTCAACATTGTTATGATCATCCTAGCATAATTTGGAAGAATTTTTTGAAGAAATGTGTGTAGAGAAGGGGGATTCACTACTCATGAGTCTCTTCATTCTCAAGAGATTCCCTAGGGGAAAACTACCCTAAACTACCTCAGGGAACAAATAAAAAGTTCTAGGATCAAAAAGAGTAAATCACAACTTGATTTTTCAGAAAAATTGACAAGCTCTTGGCTAAAGGAAGGTAGTACAGAATACAAATGACAACACGATGCACTAGCTTCCTAGAGGCACACTGGTGTCTCATATGGACTAGAAAGCAAGAATATCCTAGAGAATAATAAGGTGACTATTGACAATATAATTACTAAGAACTTACAAAATGCGAGAAAATGAAAGAATGTAATAGAACTGACATAAGGTAAAGTAAATGATAGAACTAAAGAGGATAGAGAAAGACAACTTCTCACAATAATCCAAGTAATGAAGCCTCTAGAAAATGAATGTCTTCAATACTTGCATGTGTGAGATCTGGAGAAAGTGTTGGGGCTGTATATGAGTTTTCCTCAATCAAACCCCCATTTTGGTGTTCCCACCTCCACAAACAACCAAATAGATAGAGAGGAATAAAGTATGTGATGAGTGATAAAAGAAAACCCCACTTGAGGAGAAGAACCCATACCAAAAAATATAGGTGATAAAAGCAATCCCCGCTCGAGGAGGAGAACCCGTATGGGTATGTGCAGGATCATGATGGGCCAAAAAGTGGCAATATGATGGATATGTGTAGGGCATGTGGTTGACGACTTTTTTTACCCAAAATTGATGAAACTAAAAGGGTTTTTAAAGGAGATTCTCATCTTTCCACCAATATAAATTATGCTTTACTTTGAATTTACTAAATAATTATTATTCATTTTCTATTTGAATTACAACTAAAGTCCTAATTGATAGGCTAATTGAAAAAAATCTATAGCTTTCAAACAATATCACATTGTTTGAATCTAAAACATGCATCACATTCTATACTTTGCATACTATAGGATTAAAAAAAAATGAATTTCATGAAGTTTTGACCAAGTTAAGGTGGTTCTCGCATATGAGTTTTTATATTTTTAAAAGCGTAATAAAAATTCATAATTAATTATTTACTTGGAAAAAATTGCAAAAAAAAAAATATGCATCACATCAAGACATGAGTCCTCTACTCTATATCTAAAATCTTATAAAAAAATATTATCATTTTATTGTGGTTAGGGTGGTCGTGATAGACATCTACTCTTATTTTTCCCTAAAATTTAAGTACACCGTGACAAATTTCAAAAATTTCCCCAAATAGGATTTAAAAAAACCTCCCATAGTTTAGAAACTACATTCAATTTGCTACAAATTTTATTCCTTACATATTTTGAAATAATATAGCTAACTTATTCAAATTTTACATCAAGTTGCCTAACTCCGATGTTTCTAAATTTTCACTCACTTTAAGGGCATGTTTTTTCCATGATGATCTTGAACATACCCTTATCAAAAAATATATATGCAATAGATAGGGGATGTGTGAAATCCCAAGATGCTCAAGGGCACAATATAGGCAAGGTTTCAACTACAAGGCTTAAGGGAACCAAAGGGAGGGATAGCTACGAGAGACAAAAGAGTTGCAAAGAGCACTGCAAGAGCTTGAGAGTGTTGATGTAACAAGATATATGGAGATGTGCAAAAAAGATAGCAAGAGAAAGAGAGGAGGAAAAGGTAGAAGCCAAAGCTAGAGAGAAGCCAAAAGACCAAATGAATTGAAAAGATAGCATTTGAAGAGCGAAGAAGAGAAAAAATAATCTTCTTGAGAAATTACAAGGCATCCTGAGCCATTACCACTGACAAAACTTATTGACAAGTGGAAAACACAAACACAAATGGTCATTTGAATGTTAAAATGTCATAGGATGCTAGCATAGTGCACATATGTCTACGTAGCATACTAGTGTCTAGACACATCACGCTACAAAACAATGTGAATCAGGAAAAGAAAAAGGTTTGATGAAAAGCTGACACACAAGGGTAGTTATTGAAAAGGAGTCTTGAGCATCCTGAGAGGGAAAAAGGCTAATGCAAGGGATAGAATGAGAATACACAAGTGCTAGGGGAGTGGACACTAAAGAAAATGCAAGAATGTATGTGAAATTGCAAGGGGTGCAATTTTATGATATTACATTGTTCCCCCACTTTAACACGAATATGAATCTACTCTAATATGCATGCTAAAGGAAATCTACTAAACATAAATAACATCATGATGCCAGAAGGATACTATAGAAGAAGCAAACAACCCTTCAAACCAAGGAAGCATTCCCAAAGGCTAAAGACCTACAAAAAAAAACACATTATACAAGAAAGACCTGCACAAGACAACAATGTTAGAACATAAACAAAAAACTACATTACAGGGTTAGAATATAAAAACACATCCACACAAGAACACAAGAAACCAAAGGATTTGAGTCAGCAAAATGAAAGAGACCTTGATGTAAAAGGTTGTCTTTGTACTATGCATCATCCCCAAATTTAGAAAAATAATACATAGAAAAATTTTAAAATTAAGAGAAGAATGTAAGGATTCATCACTTCAAGAGAAGAATGCACCAAAAATCTGGGGAAGTAACCAATATTGAAGAGAGAAAGAGCATATACCCAGGATGAAGAAGATACAAACCTTCAATTTGTTATACACAATTGAGAAGAAAGATAATTTAAGAGAGAGATGGAGAAGCTACAAAGGAATGAAAGTTCCAAGAGAGATGGATCCATAGGTCCTTGGACCTAAGGAGAGTTGAACAAATGCATTGTAGATCTGCAGCCCTACGGAAGGTGAACAAAAGGTCCTATAGATAATCTCTCCTACAAAGTTAAACAAACTACATTGGAGGCCTACAAACCAATGGTGAATAGATCCCACAAGATGGAAGCGCTTCATAGGCCCTCAAACCTACAAAGAAGGAATTCCCTTAAGTACCCTCTCATGAAGGAATCCCAATGAAAGGTGACTTCGTAGAGTCAGACTAGAAATCAACTTCACAGGTGCACCTACAAAGCAAAATTTTAATCCGCAGAATAAACATGTTAGCAAGATCTTTAGGTTCTCGGTCCTACAAAGTAAGAATGATTAGATGAACCT
Source organism: Sequoia sempervirens (assembly GCA_007258455.2). Taxonomy (NCBI): domain Eukaryota; kingdom Viridiplantae; phylum Streptophyta; class Pinopsida; order Cupressales; family Cupressaceae; genus Sequoia; species Sequoia sempervirens. Next base: position 45,240 of record VDFB02358732.1, read on the forward strand.
ATGGCTACTATAGGATTTTTGCAAGACAATCACAGAAAAGATAGGTCTAGTCAGGCTACCCCCAAGCTAGATTCCAATGAATTCATTCGAGAGAAAAGCTTTCAATGGGGGTCCCTCGAGAACCCTTCAAGATAGTAAGGGTTCCACTCAATGGATGCTTCATTTGAAAGATAAAGAGAAGAGAGGGGGTCTTTAGAAGGACACACATCTCCAAAATAAGTTATCACTACCCCCAACATACAAGGAAGGAGAACCATGCAAGATACTTAGAACATATAGGATAAAGGTAGACCTCGATATCACTTGTCATCTGAAGAAGAGGTAGGTGCATCAAAAAATAAATGAGTGATGACACCTAAATCAAGAAGTTGTTGGATTTTATCCTTCAAGGCCATACATTCACTAGTGGAATGGCTAGGCACTCAATGGTATGCACAAAAAAGAATGTTTTTCTTTATCATTCCTATGAAATTTCTTATGTGTAGAAGGAAGAGTAATCAAGTGGGCTTTTAGAAGTCTCAACAAAATATGCTCTTGCTCAAATAAAGAATGAGGAGAAGGAAGCAACCCTTTCTCTTGAGAAAATATTGACTGCTCATAAGAATAAGATGCTAAGACATTAGATAATAGTGGATGAATCAATTTGTAAGAACGAGGTTGAGTAGAAACCTTATTGCCACTCAACCATGGTTTTCGTTTAGATTTTTTATTCAAGCAACCAAGCCCTAAATTACGCTTATGAGGTACACATTCTATAGGGACCTAAATTCCTTATTTTTCATGCCCACAACCTTTACGCCCATAGCCATATTTAGATACAAGTTTGAAGCCAGGGCCATAACGTGTTTTCAAATCTTGAGGAGGATATTCATAGAGAGCATTGTTCTAGCAATGGGGATCACACTCTTTTATGGGATAACCATCATCCTTCTTGATAAGACTACCAACATTAGCATCTTTAAAAAAAGTGTGATCATCTTCCTCAGAAGGAGGATCAACACTAAGGACATTACAATTTATGTTCACGTTATCCCAGGATACAAAAGAATAACCATCTTTGATAATGGGTTTGGATGATGTTATCAAAAGGTCTAAGTGGATTGGTTTGACTTTATACTTT
>VDFB02358732.1:46379-59681 GCA_007258455.2 Sequoia sempervirens
AAATGGGATATTGTCAATAGAACAAATCCTCTTAGAAGGACTAGCTAGAGTTAGGCAAATGACCAGTCTCTTAGGCATTTGAGGGGTAACAGAGACACATATTACATTTATAGACTCATCACAACTAGTGGAATAATTATTTGAAGAAATATTCTCAACATCGATCTGGGGCGGATCAAATGTGGAAGGAGATTCATCATTCGCTAATGCATCATCTCTAGAGAAGAGTGAATTTGAAGATAGAAGAGATTCATCATTCACTAATGCATCATCTCTAGAAGAGAGTGCATTGGAATGAAGAGAAGGTAGAGTAACATTAACAAAGGTATCAATGATTTCATCTTTTTGCACCACAATATCCTTAGAAGGAATTTCAAGAGAGGGATCAACAAAGAATAATAAAAGAGGAGACAAGAACTCACTTTCACATGCTTGTAAGAGAACTTCTTGAAGTTTCTTAACAAAGATGGAAGAGATAGAAGGAATAAATATAGAAAATACATTTTGAAATAGAGATATAGAGATAGAACTAAGGAAAACCAAAAATTTTGATTTTATGAATTTTTTTAATATTTTCTAGGTTCTAGTAATTTGCATTTTTAGAGGACTTCGTAGCATAATTTTGGGTTGAAACTTATGTTGATCCCTAAAATTTGACTGCCAAAGGCATTATATTTTAGGGACTGAATTAGTCCTCTTGGAGAGCTTTCTAATGGTGTAAATGGTTCTAAATTTCTAGCACCGAGTCAAAATTTATCACCCCACCAAGTTGGGGTAAATAAATTCCTAGTTTTTTTTGAAAAATACCATGTTTCACATTAGGTTCACCAAAATATAGAGAAGGGAGATTCACTACTCACGAGTCTCTTTATTCTCAAGAGATTCCCAAAGGCTGAACTACCCTAAACTACCTCAGGGAACAAAGCAAAAGTTTTAGAATTAGAAAGAGTAAATCACAAAGGTTTTATGGACAAATTGACAAGCTTTGAGCCAAAGTATGACAACAAAACTGATGTCCTAGAGGCACATTCACATCTTGTATAGACCAAAAAGCAAGAATATCCCAAAATATAATTACTGAGAACTTACAAAATGCAGGAAATTGATAGAATGTAATAGAACTGACATGAAGTAAAGTAAATGATAGAAATAAAGAGGTTAGAGAAAGAAAACTTCTCACAATAATCTAAGTAGTGAAGCCTCCAACAAATGAATATCTTCAATACCTACATGGGTGAGATATGGAGAAAGTTTTGGGGATGTATATGGGTTTTCCTTGGTCAAACCCCTGTTTTGGTGTTCCCACCTCAATGTATAGCCAGATAGATAGAGAGGAATAGCACATGTGATGAGTGATAAAAGAAAACCCCACTCGAGGAGGAGAACTCATACCACAAAATATAGGTGATAAAAGCAATCCCTGCTCGAGGATGTGAACCCGTATCACAAAATATAGATGCAATAAATAAGGGATGTGTGAAATCCCTAGATGATCAAGGGCATAAGATAAGCAAGGTATCAACTGTAAGGCTTAAGGGAGCCAAAGGGAGGGATAGCTATGAGAGCCAAGAGAGCTACAAAGTGCAATGTAAGAGCTTTAGAGTGCTACTATAACAAGTTGTATGGAGCTATGCAAGCAAGATAGCAAGAGCAAGAGAGGAGTAAAAGGAAGAATCCAAAGCTAGAGAGAAGCCAGAGGCCAAATGAATTGAAAAGATAGCATTTGAAGAGGGAAGAAGAGCAAAAGTAAGCTTCCTGAGTGGTTACAAGGTGTCCAAAGCTATTACCACCAACAAAACTTGTTGACAAGTGGTGAACATGCATAGAAATAGTTGCTTTAACATTAAAATGTCATAGGATGCTAGAGTGGTGCACGAAAGTCTACGTGACATGCTAGTTTCTAGACACATCATGCTACAAAATAATGAAAATCAGGAAAAACACAAGGTTCAATGAAAATTTGATGCACAAGGGTAGTTACTGAAAGGGGTCTTGAGCATCCTGAGAGGGAAAAAGGTTGATGCAATGGGTAGAATGAGCCTACACATGTGCTATGGGAGTGGACACTAAATCAAATGAAAGAATGTATGTGAAATTGCAAGGGGTGCAATTGTTGACATTACAATATGTACAATGCAAGATGGTCCAAAAAGTATGGCTTGTCAAGAAATTGGCTAAGTATTTCCTTGATAGTTTTATGGTTCAGTGCGTCATTTTGTGGTTCCACACTCCATTGCAAGTGGAGATATTACTCTACAATATTAACTACAATTTTGAGGTCATTAGGTGTAGCTATATTAGTGATTATGTGATATTATGTAAAGTTTCCAAAAAGATATGAATGACAGTGCTCGGCCTTGTATATCACAACTACTTTTTATATAGTTTATTAGTGTGGGAGATTCCACATTTCTTCGTGGATAATTTTTTTTTTGCAATGATAAAGAAAATCTAATAGATTTTAGCTGAATGGGAATTCAAAGGAATATCAAGATTTTAGGTCTCACATTTGGCGAATTGCATGTACACATGAAGGTTTTGTATTTAGGTCTATTTTTGGGTTGACCTAACATGTTTGACATTTTGTGGAGGACAAGCAAGTAACTTTATCTTATGTGGGATTTATATTCGGTCCATGCCAACCTATCTTGATGCAAATTTAGTTTTGAATTAAGGTTTGAAGTGTGGATAAAATGTTTTGACGATGACATGCTTAATTTTGTGTGTTACTTCTAATAAGGCCGACCTAATTAAAGTTACACTTGATATGGATATATAAGATATTAACTATGAAATTTTTTGTTTCTAGGTAGTGATGGATGTGTGTGTGGTATGTGTGAGAGTCAAAGAAAATAAAAAATGGATAATGAAGAGATAGCACATTGTATGTGTGGTAAAAGATATATGATATGTATGGTGGTTCACCTACATGTTTGTAATGCAGAATTGGTAAAATTGTGAATTGAATAGAGTGTTGATTCAGATTAGTGTGGAGATCATTTTTTCCTTCATTGGAACTAAAATATAGCATATGATAGATGCTATTGTATTAGTTCAAATAGGTTGTATAACCACCCATTCTTTGTTGCTTCTTTTTCTTTGTGGGTAGTGAGCTCACTTCCATAGTAAGTCCACTTGGAAGTGAGACTTTCTATAATATCTTATATTTGGATATAATATATTGTGAGCTAACCCTCATCATGGTTTTTCCCCCTTTTGATTTTTCCACATAAAAATACTAGAGTTAATATGTCATGTGATTTTGTGGATGTCTTCATGCTTTCTTTCATCATTGCATTTATATTTATTCTAATAATTAGATTGATTATGTTTTATTGGTTTAAAGGAATACTGATTCACCCCCCCTCTCATTATTTTTGGTGTTCAACAATATCATTCATTTATAGTAATAGAAGGTAAACTTTTATCATGAATATGGACTCCAAAATAGATGTGTGATGAATCAAATCTTGTGAAGGAAAGGTGCTCAAAGCTAAAACGTAATGAAATTTAACTTTACTACTAGCACTATCCATAAAAAGGCTGAAAACATGTGAGAATAATGGATAAGTATAGTCTTGAAATCTAACAAATAGGGGAAATAATTAAATAGTTCATTCAAGGAGGAGAAGGTACATATACAATAATATGATTCTTTGGTGGAAAAGGTGGTCCATTTTGTGTGATATAATGCTCTATGCTAATCAAAAATAAATTGAGAATATGTAATTAATTGTGAGAATATGGTGATCCCATTTGTAGGAGAAGGTACATATATAAAATACAATACTTTGGTGGACAAGGTGATCCCATTTAGGTGATAGAATGCCTTATGTGAATTAAGAATAATTAGAGTTTATGATATCATTATTGAACACTATCCAAGTGTAAATAAGGAGAAGTACACAAGACTATATAGTAAAAGCTCAAAGCTCTACCAGGTGTAGAAAAATAGTATAAAAGTAGAGTAAGATTTAATTATCTCTAAAAATTACTTCTAAATAAAATTTAAAATGAGTGGTACCCTAAAGCCAATGTAAAGGTGGGTAGGGTAGGTTAATGATAGGATTAATAAATAAGCACATTGAACTCTAAAATATGAATAACTTAATAAACCACAAAAATGAAAGGGATATTATATTTATAAATAAGATATAATTAAACAATAATGGATCTAAAAACCCCTAATTTTAAACCATAGGGGGAAAGTAGGTCATGCAATATCAAATGGGGTCACCAAACATTTATAGGAAAATAAGATTTCCCTAATTATATCTAGGATAATCGAATAACATGCATACTTATATGTAGAAATGAATGCATATTGATACTTGAGACCTAAGACTATAGGATTGGATAGTAAATTCTTTAATATATAAAATTTAATGTAATCAAAGAGTGTACACAGATCTATGATCAATGAAATATATATGGTGTCATACTAGATCATGAATTTCTACTCTATTGTAAATCTTGGTGATATTTAATAATAGCTATCAGTGGTTTTTAGATTGATAGGAACAAGTTCTCCTAGGTCAAACCATAGAAAGTATAAGCTTTACAATTATGTTGGTAATTAAGAATAATAGTATTCAAAAATGTAAATATGCTAGAGTAATGTGATGTAGAGTTGGATTCTTTTTTGGTTTTTAATCAATGTGTTCTTAGTGTGCTCCTTCTTTGAATGTGTGTTATATTCAATACTTATTGATGTCTAAATAGAATATAATAGAATTCCTTTAAATATAATTACATAGAAACAATCATTCCAAATGTATAACAAGATAGATCATGGTGAAAAATAAATGAGCAAAAATTAGCCAACATTTGAATATTGAAATTTAAAATTTCGATGGTTAGATCTAGGATATAAAGTTAATTTCACATACATAGGATTGAATCACATTCTAAGAACAACCAAGTTCCATTTTTTTGGTGTACTTCTAATGCATATAATAAGTTATAATTATGAGTTATAGTTCAAACTTTATGATAAAAACAATATACATCTAACGTTTTACCCTTAGAAGCAACTAAGTACTTTTATTTTTGTTATTTTCATATTCCACAATGAATAAATCCTCCAAGATCATCTACAAAAACCAAAAAAAATATTCTACAAGAGGGAAAAGCAAGAACATGAAATTGCAACAATAGATGCAAGATAATATGGCCAATATGCAAAACTCAAGATTGCAGTGATATATTGGACTTATACAACTAAAAATTATCTCATCTAATTGAACTAAATTGACTTACAATGTGGATATGAAGCCTTGCTTATATAGGCAAGGGTGAAAATGTACCAATATTAAATGGTTGTCATAAGTAAATAACTTAGGACACAAGCATTAAATAAAAGACAACTAGATAAGATAACTGACAACTAATGCTTAACTACAAAGATTCCTTCCTAATTAATGATAACTTAAAAGATTCCATGCTAGAACCTAAGTGGACTTAACAATGTAAATAGGACCTAGATAAGACTAGATAAAGAAAATTCCTATTTACACTAACACCCCTCGTTAAGTACAACTTAGGCAGTTGATTATTAAACAAATGACACAAAGATAGGTCCCGACTATGAAGCCATGTTAGGTACCCATGTAAAAATGTAATGCAATCTCTCACAATTGGAGAAAAGGGGAAAACTTGATGGGACAAAACTCCTCCTTGAAAGAGAGAGAAGATACAAAATATTCTCAATAATGTATGAGAAGGACAAAACCCCATTCAAGGAAAATAGCCCCCATAAGAGAGAAGAAGAGAGACCATACAACCCCAACTCAATGGTGAGTCTCCTACAATAGTAGAAGCTCAACATTGAATGTTGAATATGATTCAATCTCACTAAAAAATTTTCTCCCACTAGGAAGAAACAAAACCAAGATAATATTCAAGATGTTTTCCCATTCTGAAAAGGAAAATGATGGAAGAATGATATGTGATATCTCTAAATGATGCTTAATTTTCTCCATGTCAATACTGAAAGCTGAAAAACTCCAAAGAAGAGTTCTAGGACACACAAATAAAGATTTCAATCCAAAACCTCCTACAAATGGATGTAGAACACACTCCAAAGAAAAAAGTATCTCCTCTAAAGAAGCCTCCTCCAAATGCTATCCAAAATTATCCACACTCAAATCAATTTGAAAAGAGTGATCATGTAGAGAATGAACAAGAGGATCAAATAATTCCCTCACAAAAACTAAAGAAGAATCATCTCCATCAAAGAGAATATGTGTGCAATCAATAATGTCTCCCAAATATGAAATGTGAGAGTCAAAAGCAATCCACTAATGTCTATAAAGTATGCATCCAAAGTAGATTTAGCTAGAAGATGATGTAGATCCTCCTGCATTAAATCACAAGAGGCCAAACCTATTCCAATATATGAGTAGCATCAAATGCAATAGAATATGGAGGAGATTACATGCAAGGATCAAGAATAGGTTTAGATGTAAGAAGACCCAAGTCCAAGAATCCAAATGTCTCCTCTGAATCATGGTTCACACTAGAAGTGTGATCAATAATTGAAGGAACAATGTCACCATCGGAAGTAAAATTTGCATACATAAAACTTAGATGAATGATCAATCATACAAGTAGTAATAACCTATCTACTCTCCAAATCTCAAACGATGATTAACTTGAATGAAAATAGGAGATCGTAAAAAACCATCTAAGAACCAACATATGCCTCTAGTATCTATTATTTGTTTTTCATTTTTGTGATACAAGCATATACAACTATGTCTTAAAGCAGAAACATGCACAATTTAATTTCCACCACATTAACCCTAAGAGGAAAGAAATGTAGTTTTCAAATCTAGGATAATCTCAGTAGCATAATGACATGAAAATTAACATTTAAAGAAAAAATAATAGACAAAAGAGAAAGAATACAGGTACACATGGGAAAAACCCTCTCAGGTAAAAAACCCCCACACTCTAATAGCATAGATCATTTTTTATTATTAGCAACCAAACATTTACAATACAAATATTGAGTCTATGCTCATGTAGGCTTGGAAAAATGTATCTATCTATAAAAATAATGTTATAATTTACACTTGTAGTCTCATATCCTATATTTGGAGATTACATCCTACTCTTCTAGAGAAAATCTAGTAGCATAATCCCTCTAAATCAAGCTATTTTCATAAATTCTATAGCATAACACCTGTATTTATATAGTATATAGTACCTAGGATAGAATTTTCTATAAACCCACACCCATGCATGAACATGCAAAAAAACACTTGTTAAAAATTTGGGCATCTAAATTCCAAGTGACTCAACTAGGAGTAGAAACTACATCCATACACAACTCTCCTTGCAATTAGAAACATCTAATCTTGAATTTTCAAAGTGTACACCAACTTCCACAAGAATAGGTCCATACCATAGTTTACTCAACATGCCTTGACACATGTCACCATTTTTCAACTTTGAGAAGTTCTTACAAACTCCTCTCTCAAAATGAATGCCCAAGTGATAAGTGGCACTATGGTGCACCTCCATGAACTATGCACAAATATCAATGCTTCAAATAAGTGTATGGGTGATAAGTGGAACTAATTTGATCTTCACACCTTACATGTAGGCTATAACTCTCCCTGATGGGTCCTACAAAGTGCTATGACAAATATTATAGTTGGCAACTTAGGATATATCCATATTTGTACAATTATTTTCCCAAAATTAATGCTAGGATTCAAAGGTTGAGACACCTTAATCGCAACATTATCCTTTTTTTTTAAGACCTATTAAGAGTCCATGGAATTAAAAGGATTTACTTCATAAGAGTCAACTAATGAAAATTCATCATCATAGCAATACATGCAATCACATGAATATCAAACAATGCTTTCATGCTATAATCAAGACAACTGCAACAGCATCTAAGATGTCCACAATCTCAGGCAACAATTCTTTCCATCCTCTGAGGGAAAGGAACAAGCCATGGAAAATATGCACCAATCTAAAGAATGCAAGCATCAAATCCAATCAATAGAAAAGGATACAAGATACTACCACAACTTCACTATGCTCATGAGCTAAACAAAAGCCCAAAAAACTCCAAGGTTGTAACTAGTACACAACTCTGAAGTCCAAACATCTCCAAGAGCAGGATAAACCATAACCTAGAACAAAAACCAAAATAGGTTTCCAACATCTATGTGATAAACCCATGAGACCAAAAGAAAAACCCACAAAAATGCTAATCCATCTGATATACCATACATCAAAAGGTATGTACAACATCAACTAACTCATGCCAACAACATATCCAACCCATCATCTATAATCACAAACTCCATGTTCCAAAATAGTCGATGAAGACATAAAACATCTTAGAACTCCCACTGCATGGGTAATGTCTAGTTTAAAAAGACATCAAGGCATACCAAGTCTACCAATAGCACCACATAGAGGATGTATCCATGTAGTACCAAGAACCATCCACAATGATATTCACAAGCTATAACCAACTAATGCAAGTACATCTCTCTCCACAAGTCTCCCATGCTCTTCCATAGTAAGTATCCAAATCTCTCACATGTTCTCCACATTGGACAAAGGAAAAAGATAAAGGAACCTCCATGTCATTACCCAAAAATTAAGTGACAAAAAATGGCCAAAAAATAGTGATCACCATGGCTTCACATGATCTCAACTCCAATATCATGTGAATCTACCAAGAAGAAAACTAAGACCAAAGAGATAAACTCTACACATCATACACATGTAGAATTTCCTTCTACATACACATCTAAATGCTCAACTGTGTCAAGTATGATCTCCTCCACACCCCAAAAGGAATGCCTCAACAATTCCCATTTTATTCAATATCCAAGATCAAACACAACATATGAATCATGTAATCACATGGGAATAAGAAAGTCATGAGAAGACCAAACTAATTCAATTTATAATATCAAGAAATCAACCCTCTACCATCTCCTAAACTCCCCATTAATGACATAACAATGTCAACTCATATTCTCAAGGAGATAATTGTGCTAAAAATTTCTCACAATGAATCCTCTAGAAAAATTTGTAGCTCAAGATCCATATCTATTAAAGATAGGCATAACACCTAAGAGGACCAAGGGCTATGCATCTTAAGTGACAAGCTACAGAGTAGAACAAGAGTGGGAAATGAGAATGATCTGCCAAGATATCCAAGTCAACATGACTCATCTAATAGTATTCTCCTTTGAGGTCTATTAAGAGCTCATGTCCATATCCAGGTGCAAATCTCCTCAAACTTCCTACTGAGATCTCATCAAGAGTACCCATCTCAACATATTCTCTCATCTCAAGAGAAATATAACCTCACCCATGTATCCATGCATCCATGAGCACTAATAAATGATCAAACTATTATAAGCTTCAAATAAAAGCACTAAAATATCATGAAGCTCTCAAGTACATGACCAATGTATTCAAAACATAAAGAACTTTCCAAATAACTATCAAAGTTACAACTATAGTCAAGAACCTATCATGACATTATGATCTAAATAGTATCATTCCAAAATTCTAATGTGTAATCAAGGATCCATCATGGAAAAACACTAGAACCCATCCTCTTAGCAGAGGATTACCATCTCCTCCAAGGATATCACATGCTCCAAGTGAAAAAACTATGGTCTTAGTAGCAATGTAATATGTCAAAACTCTAATTTCCCATCAAGAGTGTACCATGACATACCAACAAGATTCTCTAAACCAAAATAACCTATTAGATCATTACCAAAACCCCAACCAAAGACTCCAAGAGTCCTCCATGGCTCAAATATGTCACACATCTTTAATCTCATGAAGATATCCATCTCCAAATAGTATCCATCAAAATGTGAAAGAAACACTAAAGAACACTAAAGAAGATCATCCATCACCAAGTAATGAACCCATAGTCAATTCTAAAGCTCCCACTGAATAATGATATTGAGCTCTCCAAGAATCATTAGTAATCCATCTCCTAATCTGAACATCTTCTAGGACCACAAGCCCATATGTCAATCATAAATCAATATCAAGTGGTACCAAGATGTCCAAGTTAAGTAGATACACCATTAATGTCACAATAACTCACACAAAATAGTGTATCCAGGCTATCCATGATATTGTGATAAAACATGCTACAAGTCCCCACAACCAACTATCTAGTTACTCAACACCATCCTCTCATCCCAATGCAACACACACAAATATACCAATAACCATAGAAAAGTTCAACTAATGAAGTATGTATCAACTCTAAGTGATAGAAATGAAGGTGGCGATAACCCCCAAACCAACTCAAATTGACCTGACTCAAACAAGAAACCAACCCTTACAACACTACCCACTCAGCCTTTCTTGAACACACACCTAGAGGCTTGTAGCCCTCCAAAACTACTTTCCTCAATATATTTTAGAGAAGGCCATATAGATACCTACAAAAAACCTTCTAAGATCCTCTTCTAGACCTAACATAGCATACCAAAAGATTCTATAAGGTTTATTTGAGACAATTTAGAGAACCAATATATTGCCCCTATTTTAAAGCCACCAAATAGCCCTCTTTTACAAAGGAGGTACCTACAAAACACCTAGTTTTCAACAAAACTAAATTGATAGACCTTAATTGTGATACAAAACCTCAAAATACACTATCATTCATTAGTGCCATGACCACTATGATACTAAACCACAAAACCCTCATTCTTTAAGAAAATGGTAAGCGTTTATTGAAACTCCTATCACCTGGGCTAACCTAACTCAAAAAATGCATCCAACACTTCATAAATACCCTACAAAAACTCAAACAACCATTACATATAAGGTTCCTTCAACATTTTATCAAAACTTTTCTTTAACACCCCTTTTTCACAAGGACAACTCACTATTCTGCCCTAGGGCATCACCCCCAATCAAACCTCTTGACACCTCTACCTCATAAACCATGTGAACACCTAATTCCTAGTGCATTGGACCAATTCCATGAGTTATAGTCATCATAGTGAGTGGAATGGGTCAATTTAACATTTTAGAAGACAATCAACCCTTAATACAGAGTTAACAGGGCTGCTACAAAAAATTGAAGAGAACTCTCTCAAATCTCAGAGTTAGACACTCAAACTTGATACAAATGAGAGATAATTCCTTTCCCTACAAAACACAATAATATTCAGAGCATTTATAGTCTGTATGGGTCCGTACAGTCCCTAAGAAGTGCAAAATAACAATAAAATTATAGAAAACTCATTTATGATTGATAGGAATGATTCAATACAAACTTCAGCAACCACTAATCAAGCCATCTAGATAATTTTTATACTTTTTCCATTCAAATTCTAACCACCAAAATTCCTATAACTAAATTTTAAACTTCTATGACCTTTCATCTCCTAGGAAAGTTGCATTTTTGCAATTATTGCTTATGACAACATTTTACATTTTTGTAACTTTTTTGACACACTACCACTAATGACTCAAAATCACCCAATTACATGGAAAATGGTCTCCTAAGACCTTATTTAATATTAATAGACCCAAATTACCCCATAACACCCTAGACTCAACCTATTGACCATCAAATGCTCAATTTTGTCAATGATAGCTTTGGTGCTCTTGCACCACTAAGTCAATCTCATGGATATAGATAGTCCACATTTGATTTATAACACTATATCCAATGGGTAGATAATCCACAAAATACATAACTCATAGATCCTAAACATTGAACATGCAAACCCATCATCATATTATTAACATGTAAAACTAGGATTATAAATAAGATATCATGTAGCTTCCCATGAATCAAACAACAAATCACCAGTAGATCTGATTTACCAAACTAAACCACAACATAAGCACCATAGTCAAGAACCCTCCAATAATTCACCATAGAAATGTCTAGCGAATAATCACATACCGACATCTCCATATAGAGAAGATCTAATATATCCTTAAACCGTGCATGAAGCATGCATGCAGAGATGCAACTGTCTTACATCCAAAATCATCTAAAGACCATGACCTAGAAAATAATTCTCTATAGATCTACATAACCACAAGCTTTGTTTAACAATGTAAAATCTACAAAATAATTTTTTTTTAAACACATATGTAAATCCACATCCACTTATCACTTGGAAGACCCAAAGGTCATAAAGAAACTATAATAGTTGTAGTGTAAAAACGTGTATATGCTTAAACTTTTACATTATGTTTTTGTCCCCCTAATTTATTGGACCTAGTTAAGTTTCTAATTTGCTAAATTATGCATTCCAAAGATTTATTTTTACCATTTTTTGAAGGGGAACTAATATTAAACAAATTCATTCAATTATTAAATTTCTTTAGATCAGTTGTGTCCTATAAATTTGGGCCAGGACCCTTTCACCTAGGGGTGAATGGGTCCCCTCCTTAGCTAGGACCTAAATTTAAATATATTGGAAAAAATTTAATGTCCAAAAATCAAATATGAATTGTTGGGTTTTGGAATCTAATTTTTTAGGAAATTGGATAAACACCTATAAATAACTAGTCTTTTATCATTTGAAATCTAACAACTAGCAAGACACACAATTGAGGAAATAATATTTTCAAGAGAATTCAAGATCAAAATTTTAGAGTTTATCACAACAATTCAAGATCCAACATCATTTAAATGTTTATGTGTGTTCATGTTCATGCTATATCAAGGCGAACATTGTTGTAGGTCTCCAAGCATCCAAGCATTCAAGCATTCAAGTAAATCAAGAAAAAAAGATCCAAGAACCCTGAAGATATGTGTATGTTTTTAGTCCTTCAAGGAATACATTGAAGGGTGGTGAGTTGCAACATTGTTTTCATTCAACATTTCCTTCCTTTCCATTCAAATTTTTATCATTAGCATTGCCATTGTGGAAGTGGAAACACTAACATGAGGTTTGACGAAGGAAAGCCCCTATATGACACAACATTTCCACTCTTTGTGAATGTGTAGGTTTTATGTTTGAAGTGGATTGATGAGAGATTGAAGATCCATTTTACATTGTTACATTTATTTTCACCATTATTTTAAAAACACAAAAAAACTCACCTACAAGATTTATTTATGACATTTTGACTATAGGAAAATCAATAATTAGAAGCTCAGATCCAACATCAGAGGATCCTGAAAGCTGAGGAGGACACCCTCATAAGGACTCAATGGCCATATTGTGACCTAGTCCTTGTGGGGATTCATGAACCTGGCGTATAATCCAAGGTGTAAGGGCAATCTTGCATCACCCAAAATAGTTAAATTTCAAGTTTCTT
>VDFB02358733.1:0-25558 GCA_007258455.2 Sequoia sempervirens
AATTATTATTTTGGTCTCCCCTTAGATTTCTTAGATGTGAAGGCAAGGAAAATTCATGTCTACATTTTTTGTATGTAGATTATTAGATACATCTTTATTTTTTACATCAACATTTGTCTCCTTTCTAGGTTGACCAAAATCACACCTATAGTTTCTCCTATTAGTTTTGATCCTATTATCAATTGAATCATCTGATGTATATTGATCATATTCTTTTGATGCATCTCTTCTATTTGAAGTACCCACCATTTGAATACTTTGAGAATTGTGTAGAGATGATATTATTGGATTCTTAGCCTTCAATTGTTCTTGTCACCTTCTCACATCAAGGAAAATTTATATCAAACATTTCTTGACCTTTGGATTGCTAATCCTTTTCCATTATTTTATCTTTTGAAGTCAACTTCTAGATTTTCCTTGATAGAGTTGCCACTCCTCAAAAGGAGAAAATAATTTGGATCTTTTTTTTATTATACTAATCAAGTACAAAAAATTTCCTAGGCACACCACAATTATTGATTAACCCATGTCTCCAAGTCAAGTCTTGATTTAAATTAGTCCCTAAAAATGGTGCCAATTTATTGGTGATATGAATTGTAGACCCCAGATCCCTAAGGTATTGTTGGGACTCAATCTCCCATTGTTCTTTTTGCTTAAGTCCCTTTCTTTTATGTGCCTATGGAGTATGTACCATCATCAATAATTGATCTATATCGTGCTCTTGGTTGTGTTCCCCTTTTGTGTCTTTAGTCAATTCCTTAAACTCAAAAAATAAAAAATTAGCTAAGTGAAAAATTGACTGACAAGAGAGACATCAGTCATGTGTGTTGAGAAGTGGTGCCTCAAACTCATTGGTCATGGCTCTCCAGATCAAGAGAATACTTATCTAACGGTCTGAATCCACATCGGGCTTGCTTTACATACTGTACTGCTGTACCACAACAATCTTTACTAAGGGGTGCGAGATGGCGGTAAACGGTTGACATAGTACCACCCGCTACCCCACGATAGTCAGCAATTGTTGGTGCGGTATTGCGGGAAAAATTGCTACCCGTCACTTCGCAACAAGTTCATGAGGTTGGCGGTAGTGTGGGAGGAGTGATATCCTGCCATCCCGCGACAGTCAGATGAGGTGGCTGGCGGTATGGTGGTACAAAGACCCACAACCCCGTGATAGTCAGGTGAAGGGGGGAGACAGTATAGTAGTGTTGTATGGTATGGCAGTAACTAGCAGTGTGGTGAAGGTTAAGCGCAATTTCACGACTGTTCAAGTTGGTCTTGGTGGTATTGCGGTAAAGACAATTAATTTCATTTGTGACTGTTCGTCTGTTATGGAAGTTGGAACGATGGTTTCCTGGAATGCCTGAGATGTGTGTACAAATGTAACGAGATTAAATCTAAAAGGGTTATGCTAACAGACTATCTCCAGATGGAACAAGATGTAAATATCCGCGTAAAGGCTTAGAGCCTCCATTGTATTGTAACTGTACATTTTTTTGTTGAATAATACAATGTATCTATGGTTTTAGAGTGTGGGGTTTTTAACCCAAAAGGGTTTTCCCCATGTAAATCTTTGTGTTCATGTCTTTTGTTTTATCTTATATGTTTAATGATTTTGTTTGTAGAATTTATTTAATTCTTGTTGTTGAAACCGATTGGTCTAAAATTGCATAAACTTTCCTCTAAGGTTTAATGGTGGGAAATAAGCTATGTTTGATTCCGCTTTATGGAATAGTAGTACGTGCTTTTGAGGCTATTTGAACAAACACAGTTTACCGAAGGCACCTAGTAATCTCATATGCTCGTTCTGGGATGAATCGAATTTCCCTTCAATGTGAAGAAAGGAAAGTTATGGTGAAAAAGGTATACATCAAGCTTGAGGTTTGAACTTCAACAAGGTAAATTTTGGTAGGGTTGCAAAAATTTGAAGGCTTCCTTTTGTTACACGACATGCCTTAAGGCCTGATCCCTAATTGTGTAAAGTAGTAGGGATGTAAATTTTTAATGTTTCTTTCTTTAACCACACAAAAAACCCGAACCTCAATTGGAAGACACATGTAGTGCTATGGAAAAAGGAAAGTACGAAGGGAGAAAATAAAGCATCAACAAAAGAGGATGAACTATTCTTGTGAAGCTTGCTTATTGCGTGTGAAGGCGTTGGTAGAGGTAAAGTGCTACACACATTATTTCCACCAACACTAGCTACTTGTAGCTATGATGTCTTCTCACATTGTTGCTCAAGTTATTACATATGTCCTTCCATTTGCAACACCTAGTTTTGGTGGAAGAAGATATGGACCACAAATTTTAAATTAGCTATAGTGCATAAGGTTAGGGATTCAACCATGATAGTTTATGCAACATTTTTTGACCATTTTTCAAAGAGGTTGGTTCACTATGTGGTCTCTGAATGCCCATAAAGTTGTAGGGTAACCACTAACACCACAATCCAGTTTGCTGAGAAATTATAAACCTACAAAATTAAAGAAGACTAGTATTGTAGTGAGATTTTGTGTTGTAGAATGTCTCCATGACACTATGCATGTATTTAGGAGGGTTTATTATACATAAGTAGGAATTTTAATTTGCCACAGTTGTTAGCATGAATGTAATTTTGAGTTAGATGAACATGACATTTTAAAAACATTGGAAGCCTTGTAATGATCTTTCTCATTTTTATGAATGGATATATGTAGTTGTGTTTGGATTACTAAGTATGCTTTGTTGCAAGATTTATATTCATTGGTGTATGTAAATGCATAGTTGCATGTTCTTATTTTCTTATTTGTTCTCTTCTTAGTGTTGTGAATCTTTTGACCAACATATAGGCACTAGTCTAGGACCATATTCCAATCTTAAACCATAAGTCCAAGATCATAACTAGTAGTATAGGAGTAGGAGTAGTTTTTGTGCATTCATGACCTAGAAAAATAACTAGGAACCTATCTTCAATGAGCTTCAAATGAATCTATTTCATGTGGGTTATGTTTGGAAATTTGTATTTAAGCTATATAGGGGTTTTGTAGAAGTCATTTATTCTTGGTTCAATGACAATATTTGGGATCAAGACATCAAGTTGGGTTTGGTTGTCCTTATCTTTCCATTGTTCATTTTATGTGATTATAATACCTATTAAGGTGTAGGTATTTGAGAATACCCTCTTGAGTCTATGTCGATCTCAAAGTGTAGATCTAACCCACTCTCATAGAGTTGGCCATTGACCCTCCATAGTTTGTTGATGAGCTAATTTCAAATGCATAACAACAACCCTGGCCCTGTGAGTGATATTTGGTTCTAGGAAGTAGAGCAACCTTTTTGAGAACTAATAGGTTTGATAATATTTGAAGTGCTAGGGGTGTCAAAATTAGTAAGATTACCACAATCCTATATTCACATTGGGAAACTTAGGACCAATTGTTGAGGTGGGTAAGACCTCCTTCACTTCTGGATCTACAAGACCAAGGGGGGTTTCCCTAAAGAGCTAGAATATATTACTAAAAAAACAATATTTACCTTGACACAAACCATACCCATTGCATAGTGCACCCCTATTCTAATTGTCACTTCATGAATATATGTTGGATTAGGAGACTCAAGTTTAAGCACCTAATTAAATAGATGATCTACCACATAAGTATCAATTAATGTGTTTTATAATACCCCTTAAAGTGTTAAACACATTCAAACATGGTAGTTGGAACACACAAACAAATAAAACTATAAATATGTTTAGATTGATGTGTTTTGAGTGTGTTGAGGATGATGGGGAGATAAAGCTAGTAATAGGTTGGTGCATTTATTCATTTGGGAAAAAAATTCATTGAATTTAATTAAACATATAATAACTAAAACCAAGGTGATATCTTAATCAAGACACGACAAAAGATTATGCTTTTTAGAATGCACAGGAAAGATGGGATTTACACATACATTCAAAAAATTAATGATAGTTGTAAAATATTAAGTGAGTCTACTTATAATCCATGAGCATGCCCATATATTTCCTTTATTATTTTGAACAAATACATTGCAAAGGCTTTGCAAGGATTTTACAATCTTCTGGTTGGTCAACTAAACAACACACATATAAAAATGCACACCATACACATGGAGACACTAAAAAGGTTGATTTTTCCATTAATTACTTGATCTATAAATGATATAAATTTTATTAAAAATTTGGGATAAATCCATATCATTAAAATGTAAACATAAATTTTATACCTAGAGCTTGAAATTGAATCCCTAGGGCTTCCTGTTGTTGAACACATCAAAATACTAAGAGGGGGGTGAATCAATATACTTCAATTTTCAATCCCACTTATAACTATTGATGCTAAGTTATATTAATTAAGCATCATCTACTTAATCATAACAAGAAAGAAGACAAGAATCCGCACAAGAACATAGTTGACACCAAATTTACGTGGAAAACTTCACAGGGGAAAACCACGATGAGAAATACTGCTAGGAGCTACTGTCCTAAACCAACCTCACAAGTAAATAATAGTTGAAAATTTGTTTTAGGGCAAAACCCAAGGAAGCTACTACTCCCTAATTTAAAGAAAGAACAACTAAAATATGACCAAATTTATGGCTTCAACCATTGATAGTCATCAATTATACACATTAGGTTTGTAGTGTATATTGTCACGCTCTGTTCATGCACTCATGCATCTTCACAGAATTCCATTAATCTCTTCTCATGTTTGATCTTCTATATATATCACCTGCACACTTGCAAAATACAAATTTTCTGTCGGTCATAAACAAGAAATTATGAAACTTGTAACATGTCGACCTACATCTACATTAGCGGTATACAAAAATGATAAAGCATTATTTAAATTTCTCCCAAATGAATGGACATCACTTATACAACATCTACAACCACTTCTTAAACTCCACTGATACTTGCATTAGTAGAGCACATCATTAATATATCGTAGTCAGTCTCAACAACAACATAACTTCATAAAATTACTTGAAATAATTGTGTGGTATTGGAAACAAGGAAAATTTGTATGCACTTCATACCTTAGACACTATGATACATGTGGAGTGTCCACACAAACTCATACAAATTATTTTCAAATTCTTTTGTTGGCCCAAGTAATCAAACATATGTTTGTAGAAGATTAGGCATCTAGAACCAACTATATCACTCTATCACTTGAAAATTGAACTTGCGGAGTTCCAAAACACTTGAAACCTTGATATAGCATGCCATGGACATTACTGAGCATATCCTCAAAACTGCTTGGCCAAATCTTCACTTCCAGAGGAATGCAAAGCATTCCAACATGCCTTCATAAGAACTTTGTATTGCCATAGCATAGACCGAAACTTTGTCACTTCTAACTTTCATTGCAAAAGGAATAATAATCTAAAAACTTGGATATAACACCTTCACATCTCCATGATCTTAACTTCCAAACCGCAAGACTAAATCTTGCTTTGTTGAAGGATGCAGACCAAAATACTATGACTCTATTTTAGAGTTTACACTATGAATGCCTTAGACAAAAATTTTGCAACTTGTCACTAACTGCAATACACCAAACTAACAAAATATCAATGTAGGCAACTTGAAAACACATCAAGACATTTGTACCCACCTCCACATCATACTTTAGGCATCAAACAAATTACTAATCTTCCATACACCACAATGTTGACCAACACCATTAGATATCTCTGCATATTAACAATCTCCAGAGCATATACAATCTCAAACATACTTTTGACATCAATGGCAACTAGTCTTATCAAGCTACAACACCTATTTATATCTTTCTTCTACTAGTTTTATAACTATTCCTCCTTAGTCCAAAATGTTATCTTCTCAGTCCTCTTTCATAAAATGGAAACCAAGAAGGATATACCCATGACATGAAGGAACACAAGTTGTTAGAAGGTTGTGCCGTGCAAGATAACCCTAACTACAAGCTCCTTTAATTCCTTGACCACAAAGAGGCATGAAAGAACATTCCTTTGAACCTTGCCAAATTTTTTCTCTAATGATTCATGGATAGAAATGAGGGAAAATTCCCATGAAATAAGTTTAAATCACGTATTGGAGGAGCTTTGACAAAAAGAGGGGATGTAAATAATGATTGAAGTATGGGCACTAATTTCCCCCAATAATCATGTCCAAAAATATATTAAATTCCTTTAGGGAGTCTCTATTGCATAGAATCTTGGTAGGGGCAGGGGTATTTGTGTGTTAACATTTGGTGTTGTAAAGGTAATTGGTGGAGAGAATAATGTGAATCAGTGAAAGGGTAGCCCTTAGAACAAATCAAAGGTTCCACTAGTTTCAGGAACCATCAGAACCATCGACTGTTTATCTTCCCTTTTATTCACTCTCTAGCCACCTTTCTCTTTCCTTGACCATCGACATTTGGGTTTCCCTTATAATTGACTTCTCTTGTCAAGGGCTAACAGGGAATTAGGAAATCATTAGAGGTTCCCATGGTTCTGGGAACCATGGGAAGCTCCAACACTTCATTATTATTTCCTTCTTATCTTCCCAACCCTTCTTGCTTACTCCTTTCCTTTGTTTCCTTTGCTTCCTCTCACTCCCTCCATATATATTTTCTTTGTCAAGGATTAGGGAAACCATGAGAACTAGGAATTTTTTTGGAAGTTCCCATTGTTCTAGAAACCATGGGAAGCTCTGACACCCTTTTTCATTTCTTTACTCTTTGTCTTTATTTCCTTTCTTGAACTTGCCTGCTACTATATTTGCTTCTCCTTATTGGGGCTTGACTAGGAATTGAGAACTAATCGGAGGCTCCCAAGGTTCTGGAAACCATGGAAAGCTTTGGAAAACACTTCCCTCTTTTCTTTCTCAATGCTTAGTTAGGGGTTCCATGAAAACATGAACCATCAGAGTTTCAACAACACATGAAAAAAGACTAAGGCATGGGAGAATTCACTATTTAGAGGGGGAGAAAGAACTAGGAACCACTAGAGGTTTTGATGGTTTTGAAAACCCGATCAAGGAACAACAAGGTTCTAGGAACCTGCTAAAGCTCTAATCAACTATAACTTAGCCAAAACTCACCCAAATTACCTCAAATTTAAATTGGAGATACCCATTTGGGAACTCTACTAGATGGAAGCCTAAACAAAATATCCTAATTGTATTTTTATTTTATTTTAAAATTATGAAACTAACTACTTGGACAAGTAAAAGGAAAACCATAACCAAGAGCACAATTTGACATGATGACCCACATGAATTTTTTTAGATTAGTTATTAACAAAGGGGAAACAATGTCAAATACAAAATTAATGGAGCACAAGGAAAAAATAGATACATAAAAATGATGTGCCAACAACTTCTATTAGAATTTCATTTTATTTTCATGCCATTTACACACTAAATGCATAAAAATGGATCAAGTAGATGGATACAATTGCTAATATTTTTGCACTCTTAAAGAAGAAGTAATGCAAGAGGGATTCTCAATAAACCCTCTTCTCTAAAATTACACTCAAACAACCTCACAATGCATTCAAATCTGCAACATAGTCTCATGAAATTATTTTAAAGTTGGCAACAAAAGGTATTCTCATTCTATAAATCTGATTACATATTAATTTTCAGTCATCAAATGACTGATGGGAAAAAACATATGCCCCATACATAATCTGAAAATGAACACCAAAACAAACTACAACAAAAAAACAACTATGTGTTTCACAAGCACCTCTAAATATGCATCTTTCTCTTGCAATCAATCACCCAAAACCTTAAATCTTCACCCATGGAGCCTTCAATCTTTTATGGCTGCCATAATCTTCTCAACCTACAACAAAAAGTCTTTAAAACCCCCTTTTAGAATACCCTTCCAAGCTCTCTTTTTGCCCCAAACCTACAACAATAAATGAATGCCCAAAAATATGCAACAAAACCCCCCTCCAAAAATAAAAAATCCAATTTTTCCCTCTAATAAGAAAATTCACGATCACCTCCTCATAATGAGTTGTTTTTGTAGACACTTAAAAATGTCCTGAATGATATACACACTTGAATCCGATATATTAACATCACTTCATCCTAAAATCCATCTTCTTTTCGCTTGTTTAATTAAATAAGCCTAATTATTTAATTAAATGCCTCATTTTCACCTATTAATATAATTGACCTAATTGGGTTAATTCAACTCCTCTCACATTGACATTTCATCCAATTTAATTAAATAATGCAAATTATTTAATTTTAACCCTAAGTCCTCTTATTTAATTAAATAACCTAAACTATTTAATTAAATATCATATTTGCATCCCCTTTTCATTAAATAAATCAATAATTTAATGAATATCCTCACATTCCTCATCTTGTACATTCAAATTTAGTTTTAATTAACTAAATTGTTAATTTCCCTCTCATCCATGTTCGTAAGGAATATTCTCCTACTTTCCTCCAAAAAAAGGTAATGATTATTCCAAACAAACTTTGAAACAACTTTTTAAAGTTGTTGCAAAATGTGTTTGTTTGCATGATTGTGAGCCCTTGATCTTTTCTTGATCCATGTGATTTTTGATTCTCATCCATTGATGAGAATTCTTGATCCATGTTTCATCCTCCTTTCGTTTGTGACCATTGATAAATCAAATCAATCTCATCCATTGCTTTTTCATTTGATCTCCATTAAATTAATTATTTAATGAATATCATATAATTCCCCTAATTTGCATAATTGAAACTTTGTTTTAATCATCAAATTACTAATTAAATCTAATTCTCCCACTTGTAAGGGAATATTCCTCCTTTGCACATTCCTCCAAAAGGAATATTCTCATGGAAAATTCCTTCCCCTTTGCACAATTTAATTTGGTTTTAATTAACTAAATATCTAATTTTCCTCACCCATGAGAATATTCTTTGAGAATATTCTCTTTCTTCACTCATTTGAAAAAAGGAATATTCCTCCTTACAACAAACTTTCAAGAAGACTTCTTGTGCAAGTTTTGAAAATGTGTTTGTTTGGAAGAATATGAACCCTTGATTCTTTTCTTGATCCATATGATCATTGATTCTCATCCATTCATTGATGAGAATCCTTGATCCATGTTCCATCTTTCCTCCAATTTTGACCATTGATTAACTTTTTAAATCTTAACCCTCCATTTCTTATTCATCCTCCTATAAATAGGTCACTATTTGGAGACAAATGGATCCATCTTTTAAGAGCAAACTTATGCTATTAAAATCACTTTCACTTACACTCATATTTAGCACTTAATTAGCATCCTTTTAGCTTAATTTACTTGCATCATTAGCTTAAAGCATTCATTAATGGCTTCCATGATAACATAGGTGTATACATTTATCATATTTTGTAATTAAGATTTTAATCTTTTGAAGATTGCATACATTTAGAGTAGATTTGCATACACCCATATCGGTCATCTCAGCTTTCATCATGTTAATTTAACATTTAAATCATATTTTATTACACATATTTCATCGGTTTCGTCAATTCTCTTCAATAGAATTGATTGAAACAAGCTCATTATCTAAGGGATTGGGAAAGGGTCGCCATTCCACATCAATACGACACCACTCCAACAGGACAACCCACTGATTAAACATGCCTTTTGTCACACTTTTAAATGCTAGCTCGAAGTGGATCTTAGCCAGTCATGGCCTGATGATCCCACCTGTGACTTAACATAAGAAAGTGCTGGGTCCGAGCACCACGCCATTGGCCCACCTCCCACATAAGCAACCGTTCTGAATTTACCTCCATTCTCTTGTAAATCCCAATCCCAATGCCTAAACCTGCCCTTCCAGACAAAACTACAATTACACCCTCCACAACCCCTGACTTTTGCACAACCCTACATAATGGTGCTGTGGAATTTTATTTGGGAAATAAAATTAAAATTAAATCACCTCATCTAATAGCCTCCCAGCATAATTAAACTCTAACATTTTAAAAAGCAAACAAATTAAAAATTTGAATTTTTTGGCTGATGTTGCTGTTTTTTTCTACCCTAGATGCTCCTCAGATCAACACCCTAGAAAAGAAAATGTCATGAGCTTGTCCCCATAAACATTTTATGATCATAAGGAATTCTTCCATCCATCCTTCTTTTCCTTTATCCACCCATTTCTTCTTTCTCACCTAAACTTCCTCTATCATCTCTTTCCTTTCCTTCACCTAGCCTCTCTCTTCTCCCTTGTAATCACCCCATGATACCATATGGTTCATCTTTTCATCCTAATTTTTATCATTCCCTAAATTCCCATGACATTGTTTACCCTATATTTACAATTCTGGAAACTCACTTGAATATATCCCAATTTCTTTTCTTCTCTCACCAAAAATTATTTCCCTCTTAATTCCTCTTCATGCTCACTGTACTTCATCACACTTTTGTTGTGTTTTAGCTTGTAACATGTTATTGCTGCACCTTATCATCTCTCTTTCTTTACTTCCTTTTACCATTTCACCCTCACAAAAATTAGCTTCATTAACAACATTGACAAAATTTGATAAATCAACAATTACCTCTATTTCCTTCTCCTTGCTCATTGTCGCAAATTTTCCTCCTTTAGAGAGGCATGTAATAGTTGCAACTGCTTTCTTTTCCTCATTTTCTTCTATCATTCCTCCCTCAAATAATCTTTCTAACTTCCTTATCTCCTCTTTCAGCAGGAGACTATCTTCTTCTTCATTCTCTTGATCAAATTCAGGACTATTGAAATCCATTTTTGGAATTGCTGCAATTTTATCTACTTCTTTTGCATGTAAATAATCACTAACATAATTAAATGATACCTTTTTTTTTGTTGTTGTATCCTTCTTCGTTTCACCATTTTCTTCATCTTTTCTAAATCCTGCAAATAATGCATCTTTAGATAAAACAAAATCATTAAAATTACCATTGATTTTATGATCCATAGTGACCATTTTCTCTTCTTTCTTTCTTTCTCCATCCTTTCTTTATGCTTCTTTTCTTTTCACTATCATCTTTCAAGAGAAAATTCTTCTTCCCGTATTCCCACTTCCTCCTTAATCATCATTTCCAATACATCTACTTCAGCCTGAAGCTTTTCAAATCCTTTCATAGTTTGTACTCTCTACTTTTCTCACCACTTCCTAACACTCTCCTCTAAATATGTTCTGCAAATTTCTGCTTAATCTATATCCTATCCTTTCTCAGAGGAAATCTAAGTTCGATGCCTTAAATACTTGTTCTAATAGCCACAAACCTACATACCATCATGTCTTTTGTGTAAACTGCTTCACAATTAACACTTCTTACCTGCCACTGCAAGGACAACCCATTCTGACAGATTGAAGAATGCAAGATATTTATTGAAGAATCCCTCTCGAAAATGCATGCACTCTAAAACAACCCCATTCCAAATCTCATAACATAGTCTCATGAATTACTTTAAAGGGCAAATTAAAAAGGTTTCATTTATATAATTTGATTTACATACTAATTTTCTAGCCATCATGACTACTGGCAACAATATATGCCTCATGAAGAATTGGAAAATTTGGAAACACCAAAACAAACCCACAACAAAAAATTTCATGCTAAATTTGACTCTTTCTTAAATCTGAATCACCTCAAAACTTAAATCTTTCTCCCATGGAGCCTTCACTCTTTTATGGCTGCCATAATCCTCTCAACCTACAACAAAAAGTATTCAAAATTCCCTTTTAGAATACCACGCCAAGATCTCTCTTTTCCTCAAACCTATAGCAACAAAACCCCACTCCAAAAATTAGAAAAAATATGATTTTTTCCCTCCAATAAGAAAAGCCACAACCATCTCCTCATAATGTTTTGTTTCCACAATAGAAAAATCAATAAATGAATTTTACTTCCATTTTGTAACTCCCAATCCCAACGCCTAAACTTAACTTTTCAAAATTAAAAAAAAAAAATGCAATTACACCTCCACAATCCCACTTGCCAACTTGCATAACAAAGGTGGAATTTTATTTAAATAAATAAAATTAAAATCACTTATTCAAATAGCCTCCAAACATGAGTTTAACCCACTAACATGAAATGCAAATGCAAATTTAAAATTTGATTTCTTTGTTGTTGATGTTGATTGCTTTTTCACCTAGAATGCTCCTACATCAAGAAGGTGATAGAAGATCTTGTGTAGGTGCTTCAGAATTTAGGAAGGTGTTCCAAGTTGTTAATCTTTTTTGTTGAAGCATTGTGCAAGAGAGACCAAGAAGTTCATATACAACTTGAGCTAGAGGCAAGTGCTAGTGTCCAAAAAAATAGATAAACAAGTAGGCATAAAGGTGATAAAGGATTTGTATGACATAAATTTAGATTTTATAGATTAGTGGTGCACATGAATAGAAATTTGGGTTGGAGGTTATTGGTTAGCAAATTTCTCACTACAAATTTTATTTCAAATAACTTTGAAATACCCAACTTGTAGTGGAAAATGAGCCAACAATTGGAGAAGTCATTATCTTGTTTTTTTAAATAACTTTTCTCTACATTTTAAATAACTCCCTCTTACAATGAAGTTTTAGTTTATAGGGTTTGATTTTAACTAGAAAGTATGAAAGGTGAAGATTAAAGACAAGAAAAGTAAACAAATATTTATAAAATAAAACACAAATTATAATTTCTTCATGCAGATGGAAACAAACTCAAAGGCCCATTCTTTTCCAACCACATGTTAAAACCACATGTTATTAACATGCACCAAATAATAAATCTTAAGATGATGTCAGGCTCACATACCAATAAAAATCATACTCCAACTAACCCCATATTACATAAGCTACAAGAATAAAAAGGATATAAATTACTATAAACAAAAAAACATTTAAAAATAGTTATAACACCAACATCAGAAGGAATAATAACATAAAAAATATATTGCCATCACACAAAGTCAAAAAAATTCTTCATTTAAAATGTTTAAAATTGTAAAGCACACAAAATTTCAACTTTCCTACTAAAAATATATCTAGCCTTTAACCACATTTAAAATTAAATAAAAAAAATCCTCTTAATTGCAATCAATTGCATATATATACAACCTTTAAGTTGTAACTGATTATTTTAAACAAAAATTCCATAAAAATGTTAAAGTTTCCTTAATATTTTTGATACTTAAAACACTTTTATAACTTTATTAACTTCTTAGAAACAAAGTCCATAAAAATAAATCATGTTGGGCTTTGGGGGCATGATTTCTCCTAAAGCTTCCTTGTCCTTTGTTGGTGTAAATAGACGTTTTACCTATCTAGGTCCTATTTACATGTTAAGTCCACATAGGTCCTATGAGGGAATCTTTCTAGTTAAGCATTAGTTGTTACTTATATTTTTGGCATTTAATGCTTGTGTCCTAAGTCATTTAATATTTGTTGAGGTAGTTGTCTCATTGTACAAGAATATGACACATGCCAATATTTTTTCTAATTATCCTATCTCACAACTTGCATTTATAAGCAAGGCAACATATGCATATTGTCATATTCAATATGGTAATCTTGCATCCATAATCATAGCATGATATTTCTTCCATTTCTCTCTTGTGGAAGTTATTATTGTCTTGCAAGTTATTCTGGGGTGTTGAGGAGTTCACCATAAACTCCTACATGGTATCAGAGCTTCAGTGTTGTAAACTTCTTCCTGGATCTAAGGGACCAATCTTGGCATGAAATTTTTGTTAGGTATGATTGTGGGTTTTGAAGATCTCATGGTTGAATTCAAGGTGCTAGAGAAAGTTAGGTTTGCCTTTTGTTTTGTCAATTTTGTTATGTTTTGACTTTGAACGAGGGTTTTAGTTGCCAAATCCGATGGGGTAGCTAATTTTTAGAGCACTTTGGGTGAAAACAGACCTTGTCATTGTATTCAAAAGGGATGAGAACCTAAGGAATGATTGTCAATTCAATGATTTTTGACACCTTTGTCCAGGGGCATTAGGGAAAATTTTCTTTATTCAACAGTTTCCCTATGACTGTACAAATCCGTACTTGGCTGTATTGTATGGATCATACTTGCAAGCAACAACAATTTGTACTGTCCGTAGGTCAAAGGAATATTCTACGTACTGCTTGCATAATGTTGGCATAATCATCTACAAAGTCAGTGTCACCTTCTGTTTGTTCATTGTCATATTAGTCACCTATTAGTGGTATGTTGGATAGTACAAATTTTAATCATTTTCAACGGGTACAAATTAATTATTGCAGGTTTTATTTATAATTATTTGTGTTTTGTTTTAGTGTTGCTCATAATGTGTGGTCCCCATGACGAATCACGTAGTGGGGAGGGGCTAGGCCCTAGGTGACTCGACTTAGGCTTGCTACCCCCTAACCGTCGAGTTGCCTCCCACTTACCACTTCATTGGCAGCGATCCCAATTTTCTTTAAAAACCTTTGTTTTCTAGCAAGCCCTATGGAGAATTAGGGGCCAAAAATTTTAGCCCCCAAGTGCCCCAATTTTGTTCCTTGAGGCCCAAATCGAACATTTTTTTCAAACTATCATAACTTGCAATCTAGGAGGCCATTTTTTGAAAATAATATATCACCAAAAATTTGGCTACAACAATTTTGCAATGGTGCAATATATTTTTCAAAATTTTCCTATTTGTAGGCATTTATTGCTATTTAGAGTCAAATCTTCATTTTTGGCTCTCAAGCTCATAACTTTTTGCCATGATCTTCAATTTTCACAATTCTTGCGACATTGGAAAGGTATTGAAGAGCTCTATCATGCCATCATGCACTTTTTCCCATTTCTATCCTAGGTATATTGTGATTCCATTTCTTTCCCCGATGGGTGTCCTAGAGATTACTTGGACATTTTGATAGTTGGGAGGGTGCAATTTTGATCTTTGCACTTCATTTTGGTTCTAGAATTATGTTTTATATCTTGTTGCTTCATTTAGATTATAGATTTACTCCATGTCAAGAGTGTTCCAATGTTCCTTGGCATCAGGTTTGTTGTTGCTTTCACATGATTCTAACTATGAGTCCTTGAGTGACTATAATACAGTTTCTAGCCTCTGAATTATCTTTCCTTGCTTGCCTTGATTAAGGATTTCAGTGCTACTCCATTACTGTGCTTATAGTGTTTCTTTGCAGAAGATTATCTCATTGAGGGGGCTTAATGGTCTCTTCCTCGTCTCTCTTATGGGGGGGTCTTTTTCCTTGAATGAGGTTTTTTCCTCTCCTTTTTCATGGAGAGATTTATTGTTTTTATCTCTCTTTTGGGGAGTTGTGTCCCACTAGGTTTTCTCCTTTTCTCTATTTGTGAGATATTGTAATCATTTTGTACATGGGTACCTAATATAGCCTTGTAGCTCCAGACCCATCTTTGTGCCTTCTCATTTGCATAATAATATAGTACTCCCAAGCTGTACTTTTAGGGGGGTGTTGGTGTAAATGGATGTTTTACCTATCTAGGTCCTATTTACATGTTAAGTCCATTTAGGTCTGGAAGCAATTCCCTAGTTAAGCATTAGTTATCACTTGTCTTTGAAATTTAATTTTGTGTCCTAATTCATTTAATATTAATTGAGGTAGTTGTCTCATTGTATAGGATTAAGACACATGTCAAGATCTTGTCTAATCCTATCTCACAACTTACCTTTATAAGAAATGCATGATATGTACATGTTGTCATATTCAATATGACAATCTTGCATCCATAATCATAGCATGATATTTCTACCATTTATTTCTTGTGGAAGTTATTTTTGTCTTACAGGTGATCTTGGGGTGTTGAGGAGTTCACTATAAACTCCCACATCCTTCATTTGAGATGAACCTGAAACTAGATATTGTTGGAACTAGGATAGATACTTTGGCCTTGTAGATGTAGAATTATTTGATAGTAATATCAATGCTATTGTGTATTGGTATGATCACATTATTTTTTATGAACCCCTGTATAGGTTTATTACTCCAAAATTTTCCAACTTTCTCTAAAATTAATATGGGAAGTGCACAACACAATGATGAGAGTAGTGTCAATATTGCTAAAATTATTAATATCTTCCACATAAAACACCTGTTTATCAAATAATTTCTTTATCATCACATTAAAAAATTATTTGATTGAATTCAAGCATCAGTGACTTGAGAATTATCCTTTGTTTGAATATTTGAATTGATAGACAAAAATTCAAATTGGATGTCTTCCTTCAATTGATCATAACCATTCAACAATTTGGCCTACTCCCGAATATTTTTCTTGATAGCTAGCATTTTCTATTTAATGCTCTTTATCCATAGGAGACACCCATTATCATTGGCATTTGGGAAGAATTGCTCTGCAACAAGTACATTCTCATTTCAATCATCTCTTTGATATTTTTTTCAACTTTGATCCATATGGTCTCTTCTTGTTTAGGCACATTAATTTAATCTTCAATCTCTTTCCTTCTAGTTCCAATTTTAGCATATATCTTATTTCCTTATTTTGATTATTATTTATTTAACATAGTCTTCAGTAATTCTTTCCATTGGATTCATAGTTGCATGTCGACTGAATTACTTCTTTGATACCTACCAATCTAGGATCAAAAGATGCATCTATTTTATCCAA
This sequence comes from Sequoia sempervirens, assembly GCA_007258455.2. Lineage (NCBI taxonomy): Eukaryota > Viridiplantae > Streptophyta > Pinopsida > Cupressales > Cupressaceae > Sequoia > Sequoia sempervirens. Next base: position 16,570 of record VDFB02358733.1, read on the forward strand.
ATGTTTGGCTAAAGTGTCAATTATAGATTTGAGGCAAGGAGCCAAATTTCACAACTTTTGCTTGAGTTCATCCTTAGAAAATTTATCTTTTTCTATCCTTTCCACTAACTTGGTAGGTGACACTTGAAAATTATGAATATATACTTCATGAGAAGAAGGGAATAGGTTAATCTAAGTAATATAAAAATCATTTTCAATCACCTCATTAATATCTTACTTTGTAGAGGGATGAGCTACTTCAACATACACATTTCTAAAGGTGGAATCCTTCATCAACCTCAAAGTAGTTTTGGCATTCTTTGGTGAAGATGACTTTTGGATTAAGTTATCTAAACAACATCAAATTGGGGTACAACTAATTGAGTTAATTTTCTTTTTTAATTGACAAGGTTTTCTATAACCAAGAAGAAGAAGGAGAACCAAATGAGGTGCTTGCAACATTTAGAGAAAATTGTAATGGTCGAGCATGGGTGTAGGTGTGGTGAATGAAGGCCCAAATTTATTAAAATATGATATATTAGGTGAGGAATGAGGTGTAGGATTAAGTTGAGTGAGAGGAACTTGGAGGGAATATGGTGAGGATATTGGTGATGAATGGGGTGGGGAGGATGGAGGAGTACTCACTGAAGAAGGAGATGAGGTGATAACAATTCCTTATTCCTCGTCTAATTCTTCTTGAATGGCCTCCAAATTCTTCTTCTTTTTAGATTCTCTTTCTTTACCTTCCCTTTAGGATCATCCTCACATGATTTCTCATGACTATTATTCTTTAGAGGGTCTTCATCATCACCTCCCTCTCCACTAGCAGTTTGAGAGCTAGTTGAAGTTGAAGGATGAGAGGGGTCTTCTTTTGTTTTCTTCTCTCTTTTTTCTTTTGTAGTATACTTCTTCTTAGAGGACTTTTTGGCTGATTTTTCTATAGTTTTCTTCATTAACCATTCTTTTGTTCTTTTGAGGACCATTATTTTTCTCTCCTCCAAAGTCTTCACTTCCCTATTGTCCCAATTAATGGGTAATAATGGTTGTGTTTGAATTTGATAAAAAAATATAATCAACTAAATTTGATTCATCATCTTTCATACATTGGATATTCCAATTTGATTTGAAATATTTAATTTTCTATATTGTTAGCCTTATCCAATCTCTCTTCTCGACTTCATATTCATTTTTGTAATCAACCTAATAGTCTTCAATCCCAAGAAGGTGATGGATTCTATGCCCACCTATAGATTTTTTTGGATGTAATCCTTGCTATCAAAATGAAGCCTTGTTGTATAGAATACATGGTGAATTTTACCATAGATATTTCAATGTTTAATGCATCATATGATGATATGCATTGATAATGAGCCAATTCGATGGAAAAATGGATTCTTTCCTTTTTCCTTTCATTGCATCTTCTATTCACTTCACTAATTAGTTGACATAAATCAATGAGATTTTTTTTTCACTCACATACCTTAGTAGTTTATAAGGAGAGACATCAAATCCTCTAATTCTAATGTAATTGAATCTTTAGAATTGGGTAAAATAACTCCCATACACACTTATCAATTGTTTCTAGCTTCTGGAGATATTCTTACCCCAAGTCACCTTGGAGTTTTCTAAAAACATGCATCATGAATGCATCATTCACTCTCCTAAAGTTTTTGTAGCTATGCTCCAATTGGAGTTGTGTATAATAATCATAAACTTGAGTTATTTTTATCAAAGACCCCTACTATGACCAACCCTAGCCAATATCTCATACTAGAAATGGAATAAAATAACTATGAAGATATATAAAAGGATTTATTCAATTGAAACTGAGTGAGATTCATGTGAATTTTATCATCGATTATTTCACTCCAATCAATAAACTGCTCTTTAATGGCAATGACAATGAAGAATAAATATATCCATTCTCCAAAATTATGACCATCTTTACTACCTACCAATCTATGTAGAAGTATAATAATATTTGAAATATCTTCAACTAAGTGTGACTTGTGTAGGGTCTTAGGAAATTGCAACTTCCATTTCTTGGGGACTATCAACCAACACCTTGTGATAGTGTTACAACATGTACTCTTCTTCATGTAATGTTGGTATGCTACTATAGTGTTGATGTTAGCAAAAACCTCTCTTTGTGGCAACTTGAGAGTTATCCCTAGGAATTATCCATCTAGTTTGGCTATAATTTTGTTATTTGTTGTCCTTATTTCCTTAGTCTTAGGATTATAATCATTTATGCATTCCAAAACAAGGTTGGTGATATGCATTACCACATGAAAACCCATTTCTCAAAGGAGCCCATTATCTACCACTTTATGCACAGTCAATGATCTATTTTCTTCATATTCTATTCTAGAAATCCTTGAGATTCACATGCCTCAACTAGGTGAACCCACAATAATGAGTCCCACTTGTGGGACATCACATTTTTGAAGGTGTTGGGTGCTCAAAAGTTTCAAACACCTTCATTCTAAGGTGGTGCACAAAACACCTTCAAATGGAGGGAAACCTTTAAATTGAAGGTTATCTCTGAATGAAGGGAAACCTTTGATCAAAGATTACCTTCATTTATGGAATATTGTATTCCTTCCCATGTCCATCTAAGGTTCCTTTGTTCAAAGGTACTTCAAATGAAGGCCCTTGGATGACCTCTTCCCTTTCATGTATGAGATTTTGCTCAAAATTTTCACCTTCAAACCTTGGGTTGAACTTTCAAATGGAATCAACCTAACAACACATTTTTAGGTTTTTAGCACTCAAAGTAAGCTTTTCAATGAGTATAATATTGAATATATTTAATTTTATTATTATATTTATTTTCTATTTCCTAATGAAGATAGGCTTTTCAAAAATTGTGAAGGTCTTTGTTTGGACACACACATGGAAAAATAGTAAATAGATAATATATTTTTTGAAAAATAATTGTCTTCTAGGTACTAATGTTCTAATTTCAATATTTTTTAATTTAGACAAATACAAAAGAGTTATGTGATACTAAATGAACCTATATCTGAATTGTAGCTATCTCACTTCAAAAAGTTATAAAGATTAAATTATGCAACAAAAAATTATGGAAAAAATTCATGCCGTCAATATCTATGTTACAAATCTATTTACAAATTTATAATTTTATCCTCCTTAGAAATGAAGTCATGCTATACCGTAGAAATGCCACTTTTAAAAATACTATTAACTATAAAAAACAAGTTATCAAAATTATATAAAAAACTCACAAATCATTTCTTATTAAAATTTAAAAAAAATGTTTTTAATCTATAGACAAAATCTCAAAAATCACTTGTTCATGTCATCTTCAAATTCTTAATGGTTTAGTTGCTCTAGGTGTCAGAAAGTGAAAATTTGGTGAAAAATGTTGATTTCAATGTCCTACTTTGGCCAAAAAGTGGGTCACACTATTGTGGGATCACCCAACTTCGTGTTCCCAATTTATAGCAATGTGTTTTCTAAAACCACAAAAATATTGTAACCCTAGATATTTATAGTTCATATTTACTAGAGAAAGTTTATAAAAGAAGCAAATTAAATTCTTCAACATAATATCAAGCGAATTTGGGGGATTTTTGTTCTTCAACAAGAAATATTGTGAGTTCATTTTTCTTTGTAAATTATGAGAATAGAAAACAATTTATGTACATTTGAATTTGAGAGACCTTCCACTTTCTACCGCATTTAAAATATCCAATGCACAGTTGCCGAAATACACTCTTTTATTTTTCATCACAATTTACCACCTTCTCTTGATGAATGATTAACAAAGTGCCTTCCTTTTTGCTTTATATGCCTTTATATTAATTTGAACTCAATGTCCTCATATTCTATGAAAGCATTGTTGGCGTTTTGCAATGTTAATATGTGTAAAATTCTCACCAGATTAATAGTTCTCGCCACATTAATAGATCTCAATTCATTTTTAAAATAAATACTTCTTTAACTTGCTGGTCAAAGGTTTGAGGGGTTCTCAAACCCTTATTGACTTCCGATTTTTCCAAGAATATATATGGTATTGAATTCCTACCATGCAGGTCTAAATATCCCAATGATATGCAATTGAGGGAAGTATATAATTGGAGAAAGGAGATATTAGGGAAGTAACAAGAGTAAATCACATAGATGTTGGACATGCACATAGAAAGAAGATATAATAGAGAAAGTACAAGGAATAGCTTATTGATAAATGGATAAATGTTCTTGTTTCATATGACAACTTGTTAAGTGCATTTTCTATTGAGAACACATTTATTTGAATCGCCTATTTTGATCTTCTATGGTAGAATTTTCTTATGCTAGATAAGGAGTTGCCTTAGTCATTACAGGGGGTTCAACTCAGTGGTTCATTAAGTAATTCAATTGGTTACTAAGATTAGGTTGATAGATTGATGTTCATTGTCTAGATTTTGGGTAGGGTTGAGAGCTATTTAACATACAAATTTGCATGCATGATCATTAAATATATGTATAAAATCATAATGCATGCATTCATATCATGCATGATTTTTCTTTCAAATAAATGTAAGTTTTCATAGTTAGAATTATTGTTGACCATGCGACATAATTGGTGGATGCACACACTAATAAAATGCAGGTCATTTTCTTTAATCTCATTTATTTATATAATCACATGTTAAAAAACACATTATATTTTTCAACAAATTCACTAGAAAACACGATATATATTTCAACACACTTAAAAAATATTCAAACTATTTCTCTAAATGAAAAGATAGAGATACACATAATTTGATAACCACAATATAAATTTATATAAAGAACAACCATTGCCAAATTGATAGCCTATAACCTATTTCTAAAATATTAAGCTATATTTTTATAATCTAAAATTTTACTTAAGTATAAAAAAGATTTTGTTATATTTAAAAAAAATGTATACATGATAATATGTATTAAGGAAAAACCTTAATCTATAAAAACAAATTATAATATTTTAATAGATTGTTTAATTAATTAATTATATTAATTATACGTATAGACATACTTTTATAAGTTTTTAATAAAGTGAATACAATAAATTTATTCTAATAATTTCTTATTTTTCTAACATAAATTTTAAAAATTTACTTTTAACTTAATATAAAATTAATAAAATTCTTTAACTTAATAATAAATTTTAAGATCTTTGATTTGTGTGAAATTTAATAATTAATTTGGGTAGTTGAGTCAACTATCTATGTAGTCATAACTGTGATCTCTAGATTATAATATTTTTACTAAAGATCAAATGTCAACATAGTGACATCCTTATGTTGGCAGAATCTTGAATCACACATATATAGTTCTAGACATGTAAGTTGAACTTGTGTGCATTCTTGTGTTGTGATAGTTTGCTTGAACGCAAGCTTAACTTGCATGCTTGTGTTGGGTTATGTTGGACTATTTTATTGTTATGCTTAGTCTATGTTATGCTTTAGTGCAACTTCTTATTTTTATGCACTTATGAAAATCCCCCACTCTTTATGTCTACAATGCAACCCACTTCTTTGCAAAGCCTTGTGCACATTTCTATTTCCTTGTACAACTTGGTTCAAGTGTGTAGATTAAATAATCTATTGATGTTAGATGTCAGGGAGTTGGTCATTCTATTAGAATGTTTTTGATAGGTGATTCAATGCTTAACGTTTTTGATGGATTTTCAAAATGTAAGGTCAAAAGAATGGTAGGAACTTAAATTTATTGAGAAATTACTAAATATTCATGTTTCATATGATGCCTTGCTAAGTCACGGATTTCCTCCTAGGCACACATTTATTTGGGTGACCTACTTTGTTCCTTTGTGGTAGTATTTTCTTCTGCTATATACGTAATTATCTTAGTCATTGGAATGGGTTTGACTTAGTGATTCATTGTGTAGTTTGATTGTTCATACAAAGATTAGGTTGACAAACCGGTGTTCATTGTATAGCTTTTTGGGTAGAGCAGAGATCTACTCTCCATACAAATTTGCATGTATGGTCATCAAATATACATATTAACCATAATGTATGCTCCATACCATGCATAATCTTACTTTTAAATAAATATAAGTTGTTATGGTAATAAAATACAAGTCACTACTTCAAACCACATTTATTACAATATATATTTCAACATGCTTCAAAAATATTCTAAATGTTTCTCTAAATGAAGAGATAGACATGCACATGATTGGATGACCATAATATAAATTTATTTAAAAAACAACCATTTCTAAACTTGAGTCTATAACCTATTGTTAAATTTTAAATTATATTTTAATTTTTTTATTTAACTAATTTTTTTTTGCTATATTATAATATTTATTAAGAAGAAAATTTAAGTAATATATTAGTTTAATTTTAAAATAAATATGATGTTTTGAAATATATATTTAAAATTCTAATTATACAAACACTTGTAAAAGTTAAATTTTTTTAATACACTAAATTTATTCTTAATAATGACTTCTTATAGATTTAAGATCACTTTTAACAACTTACTTTAGTATAAATTAATAAAATTATTTTAACTTAATAATTAATATTTAGATCTTTAATTCGTGTGAAATTTAACAACCAATCTATTATTTTTTAATTTACGTTTTCACTTTTTAAATTCTTCTATTTCTCTTTTTTATTTCAAAAATATAATTTTTTAATGAATAGATAGAATGTTAGTACATTGTAATCATTTTTATAATATTAAGTTAATTGTATATTGATGTTTTAAATATTGTACTTTATTGTTAACAAGAAGTTCAAGATGAGGCCTTATGCCTCAACTTCATTACTAGATCTCACTTATAGTTTCTTTGAGGTCACATTAAGTGCATGGAACTATTTGATTCTATTATTAAACAACTCACCCCAAAGGAGCTTAGGTTGCCTCAAAAACATAGGTCAAGTTATTATGACAAGCTCAAGATAACAAGTGTGGTATTATATAGTGTCACAGTACCTTGTCCACATGTGTAGAAATGTAATGTGATGTATGTTGATACCAAATTTGTAATATAGAAGATTAATTAATCCACTATTATCAGACGAAAACTTGAAACATTACAATAAGCCTATCATTGACTTCTAAAGAAATTAATTATGGACAAAATAATTACCTTTTAATGATTGATTCTTAAGGAAATGAATTATTCGTATAACTTCAATTTATACTCTTTATACCAAAAAATAACAAACTATAGAACATTTATTCTTCCTCTAAACAAATATAACTATTAATTTTTTATTTTAATTCTATGAACATCTATAATTTTTACTAATATTTAAATTAAAAAATAAAAAAATAAAATAAAACCATCATCAAATTTTGATATAGTTGGTATGAACTTTCGACAGTCCATGAGAACTAATGATGGATCAATGAATGCAATCTAAAACATTGAAAGAAAAACATACACTTTAATCTTTTTCATGATGAATCATTGAATATGATCCGAAAATCGAAAAAAATTATGCACAATTTAATCCAAAAACTTACATTCTATAAATTTTGATATTACAACCAAAAGTGACCGTCAAATTCCAGACAGGTAGGCAACTCTCGTGCAGACTGCAACTCTTACGAAAGCATACAAAAGAAGAAAAGACTGTCTCCCAATCCACCGAAAAAAAGTGCTTTGCAGCAAAACCATCTGTCAACTTTTTTAAAGCAGCTAACGGCGGACTGTATGTATGGAATATACATCTTTTATACAATCGAGGAGGTGGAAGTCGTCGGCATGGGAACGGGGTATATTTTTAATGGGCGCAGGCGGACCAGTGCGGTCAGAATTATAAAGATAATGACATTTCTGCAATCGAGGACCATTCTACTTTAGAGTCGTTGGAAGTTCCAGTGTAAAAGTAATACAACATGCTCTAGATTTGCATAAGCTACGTAAAGAAAATGAAGAAATGTGGACAAGAATAGGTCTGGATATTCTACTCTTTAGCGACTGTTTCTTCTATTCATGAGCTATGCTTTTCATCTCTTGTCAAATCTTTGGCTGTTGGGGAGCAAGAACAAGATGGTGAATTGCAGAGCCTTCTTTACAATTACGATCAAGGTTTGCATGGGCATGCAGTGAAGTTCACTGGTGCGCAAGCCGAGGCCTTGGAGAAGATGGAAGGAATTATAAGATGTAAGATAATCTAATTAACAAGTACAAAATAATTTAATTTCTGAGAACAAAACCTATCATATGATTAAGGGAGTTGATAACTAAGATTCTAAAGATCATAAAAATATTAAATATACAACAATGTTTTCAAAAAATTATAATGCACCAACGTTCTCGAAACTTATAAGATTTTCTGAAGTCAAAATTTTTTAATCATAAGTGGTGCTTCCAACTTTTAACGTCACTCCATCAAAAGGATATACATGAAAGACTTTGTGTACATTAGTTCTCACATGAATAATATTTTCTAAAGACTTTTGTGTATATTAGTTCTCACAAGAATAATGTTTTCTCATCTACATATTACTTTATATAATACTCTTTGGACTTTGTCTTAAATTTGAGGAGGAGACTCATGCCTTATCCCCTTTTCATCAAATTATAGGAGATCACAATGAAGAAACTATTTCACACCTCTTTACACAAACATTTCTTCTCAATTATTAAGGAGGTAAGTGAGTTTTTGGATTCAACTGTATAAATTTTTAGATGGACATTTCGGATCACACCCAGTGATCCATCATCAAGAAGAAGAAGAGAAAGTGAAATTAGATTGTAAAAGAAGGCTAAATCTACAATCTACTTTGAAAGCTTAATCCTCAGTGTCACAAGAAGCTTTACTATGAAAACCATTTTCCTCCCATGAAGAACAGTAATAATAGATATTAGTTTTTCACTGTCCATCACTTATTTTTAGATTAACTGTTGAAGGAGGTCTTAAATGAATCCGTGAGGCCCAGTGGATAAGACAATGAGTATCCAATGGTAACAAGGTCTCCTCGTGAACATGCTTATCCTCTGTAACCAAGCAAGCAAATAGTAATACAG
>VDFB02358733.1:25658-163248 GCA_007258455.2 Sequoia sempervirens
ACATGACCACTGGAGTTAATGGATTAGGCTTACATCACTAGATTAAAATTAAAACCCAACTTTGATTTTAATATTTTATTTCCTCCGCAGGGTTTTATTTCCTAAGTCTCGGTTGGCCTCGTTAAATTCTTATTCCAACCCTAACAAAGAACAAATGATTAAGCTAAGGATTGTATTTGTTGTTATAACTTTAGTTCTAGAGAATTCTTAATTACCAATTCTTATTTGTGCATTTGTATATGAATCCAATTGAATGCCTTTCCATATCATTATGGAAAATTTTATTATTACAACCCTAACTCTAACACTAATTAAACCTTGACCCTAACCTGATTGAACTTGTATTATAACCCTAACTCTAACACTAATTCAACTGTAATCGTAACCCTAGGTATTGTTGAAACCTAACCCTAATTGTATCAAAACCCTAGAGAACTCTAATTGAACCCTAACCCTAAAATAGACAATAACCCTTACCTTAATTGAACTCTAACTCCAATCCTAGCCCTAATTTAAGACTAACCTTAACCCTGACCTTAATTAAACCCTTATTGAATTATAACCCTAATTGATCGCTAACCCAAATTGAATACTAATTGAACCTTAACCCTAAGTGAATAGCAGCCTTAATTAAACTCCAACCATAATCCTATTTGAATTTTGACCCTAATCATAACCATAATTCAACCCTAACCTTAATTGAACCCTAACCCTAAACATGAGTTCAATTAAGTTTAAGGTTCAAATAGGGTTAGACTTTAATTAAAATTAGGTATAGGATACAATTAGGATTAGGGTTGGGGTTGGGGGTAAAGATTAGGGTTCTATGATAGAGCTTGGGGTTAGTGTTAGGGTTCAATTGGGGCAGGGTTAGTATTAGGGTTAGGGTTATAGTTCAGTGGGGTTTCATTAATATTAGTTTTAGAATCATAGTTATGTTTAGGGTTGGATATAAAATTAGAGTTAGATTTGAAGTTAGTGAGTGTTAGTTTAGGGTTGGGGTTATGGTTGGGCACTTATAATTAATGTTAGTATTGGGGATTAGATTCTATCACTTTAATAAAATATCTTCTATAAATTCATTCAATTTTTTTGAAATTATATAATTTAGAAATATTTTCAAATTTACCTATGTTGATATATGAGAGATATAGCAAATCTAAACTATATACAAATAATAGTTAATTTGACATTTATTATTATAAAAGGTTTGATTATGAATGTTATAATATAAAAATAAATGTGTTTTCGATGTTTGTTGTGGGTTTAAAAGATGTGCCAATAATGTTGCAATCACTAATGATTAATTTTTTCTTGATGGTTAAAATAGATTGGTAAGTAAATTTATATAATAAGTAAATTTATCATTGATTTTCTTAATAAGTAAATCAATATTTCATAAATTTATCTATAATTCTTATTTAATTTTCTTAATTATATTTTATTAAATTGTTAAAAAGTTTAAGTTGCTTATAAATAATTTTATATGTGTTTTATAATTAACTTGATATTGTGTATAAAAGGTTTAAATTATGAATGTTATAATATAAAAGAGATAAATTTGTTTTTCAATGTTTATTTGTTAGTTTGATGTGAGAATAATGTTGCATAGTAATGATTAATTTTTTCTTTTTTTTTTAAGTGATATTGTGAAATTATTCTATGTTAATTTAATGTTATGAATGCTATATAATATAAAGAAAAATATTTCTAATATATTTTTAATGCATCTTTATATTTTATAAACAAACATCTAAAATAAAAATGTGATTGTAAAAAAAATACAACTTAATGAGTGAACATACATTTAAAGCTAAAAGTGAAATTATAAAACAAATTGTAAATTTATTTTATTTTTCTTCTATAAATATAATTTTTTTATTTGTCGTCCGCCTAGTAATGCCCACTTCTCCTTTTAATGAATGTTTTATTTTGCAAGGGTTGATTTAGTGCTGTCGTTGATCGATTTCCTGCAGATATCAACAGTGCCCGCCATCCTGTAATCAGGAATTGAAGGATCGCAAAATCACGGGCGGGTGCCACTTGTCCTATCCGGGGGATCAAATTTGAGCTATCGCTGATCAACTACCATTTGATCTGAGCTGTTCCCCGCCATCCCATGATGGTGCTTGGGTTGATTGTGAAATCACGAGTGGGCGCCACGTGTCTCATCCGATGAAGCCTAAAGAGTAAAGGAAACACTAGCCGACTTTAAATGTATTAAGGGGCGGATTACTAAAATGTTCTCAAGACGCACATGTTCTAAATTGACATATATGTTATAATCTCACTAGAAAAGCTGCTTGAAGGTTAACAACATGGCTGGCGACTATGTTAAAGGAATGAGATCAATGGTGCATGCTATCCCGTGATTAGGGATTACAGGGATTGCGATATCATGAGCGGGTGCCACGTGCCCTTCCTAAAGGATGAAATCTACGTGACCATTGATGAGCTATCTCTTCAAGATTGATGGTGCCCGCCATCCCGCGATTAGGAATTTTGGGATCACAATGTCGCGGGTGCCTGCCACGTGTCCCATCCAATGAAGCCTAAGGAGTGAAGAAAGCGTTCACCAGTTTTAAATGTATTACGGGGAAGATTACTAATGCGCTTGTAAGATGCACGTGTTTTATTTCAACGCAGATGTTATGATTTTAAGGGAAAAGTTGCTCGACAGTTAAAGGAAAGGATGGCAACCATTTTTAAAGGAGCATGATTTATGGTAAAAAGATCGACGGTGCCTGCCATCCCACGATGGTAAATCAAAGGATTGCGATATCACGAGAAACCACCACTTGGCATTCCTTCCTCATCCTATTTTGAAGATGGTCATTGATGATTTGAACAAACTGAAGGATCAATGACTCAAATTTAAATATGTATTAAATTATGGTTGGAGCCCTTCATGCAGCCCGCAAGTGGGCTTTAATTATGGATGAGACATCTACTGGCAGGATTTGATCGACATAAAATCAATTTACTCATCTCATTTGTATCACAAAGTATCCAAGTATTTCATGAAAATAGTTTTAGAGCCAAAGGTGAAATTGCAAGTAGCTACAGCTAGAAATTAGAGTTTGTGCGAAAAAAGCCATGAGTTAATTTTCTTTGTTTCCCAGTCATTCTACACCTAAATTTGGGAAGGGGGCGTCTATTATGCTTGTCATTGAGTTCATTAAAATATTTTGTTAGGGCTATTGTTTAATCATAAATTGTGAGGAATTGTGGTATTTTTACTCTGTAATTTCCTATCTTTGCTTAGTCATAGCTACTTGAAGTGTAACATTGTAGTGAGGCCCTAGTTTGTCTAAAATGGCGCCAACCAAGTAGCACTCTGGCCACATTGAGTATTTGAAAAGAAACTTGTACGGCGATTTCCTAGATCAATTTCCATTATCAACAAATGACAGAAGGAAAGGTTTGTTGTTGATGTGAGGGAAAATCCTAGGGGAGGGGTTGGTGTGTAATAATTCCAACATTGATGATGCTAGGGTTCCACTCACAGGCTTAGAAATGTTTAGATTATGGTATGGACAGAGGAATTTGCCTCATCCTTTTTCAAATGGATGGATGTACGACATGGAAAAGTTGGTTGTTCCAAATGTGTTCCTGATATGACATTACTTAGAGCAGTGGCCAAAAGATATGACCCTATCACATGGGTAATCAGAGATAATGATGGAGGGCTTCTATTAGAAATTAACAGAGATGTTATCCAACAGACTTTTGATTTGACTGATCCAAGTGATGACTTGGTTCCTATTAATCTTGAAAAAATGAAGCAGGAGTATACAAAATTGAAATCTCTTTTTAGGGTTAAGCTACTTCCACCTCATCTGGTTAAGGTAGAGGGTTCACAATTTCACATCAGCCCAAATGACCATGAACCCTTCAGATTGAATTGTTTTGGAAAGCCTTTCCTGGCTACTTTCTATTCACTATGTCATATTTTGGGTTTCAGCCCTGGTGCAGTAATGTCGATTGCATACATGTTCATGGGGGTGCAAATACAACACTCTAACTTCTCTATAACATATGACTTTGCTTCTTTTTTGGTGGAAAGGATAGATGGACTATCGAAGCTACAGAATGGTGATACTGGTACTCAATTCTTTTGGTATTCCATATTGATTCATATGTTCTTGTTTAGGAATGTTGATTTCTTTGTTGAGAAGATGAACTTAAGACAATCAGTTAATGGAGAAAGATTGCCAATATAGATATGGGTTGTAGATTTGTCCTGTAATAAGAAAAATACAAGTTATGTGCAATTTGATAATTGTTTTGCTGCAAAATTAAGGGCTAGATTGATAGTAAATGTACCTAGGATCCCTGAGGAAGTGCATGATTTCCTTAGGCCGAAGGAGAGGAAACCATAATTGAGGGTTTTACATAACTAGGGTGACATTATCCCATATCCAATCAGCACTGTCCTGAGAATATATGGATTTCAAGGAACCCCTCACATACTGCCATACAATGTGCCACCAAGACTAGGGTTTGCAAAAGTTATGTGGCAGATGGGGTGTATTCATGAAGATAACCTAACTGGAAAGGGGAAGGGAACATTATTCCCTGATTATACAGTAGTGTCTGACTTTACATTTTCAAAGGAAGGTTGGACACATTTTGACAAATTCTTTGTTGATTACCATTTAAGATTTGGTCCAAGGTGACAACATGATCCTGAAGGTTTCTTTGCTCTTTTCAGAAAAAGAATAAAAGTTGGAAAATTTGCACATGAGTTCAATTTCCCTGAGGATCTGATCAGGAATGAATTTGATTTAAATAGAAAGGAATTGAACAAGGAAAAGTGGATAGCTTATAGTAAGCTACTGGATATTGTGCATGAAATGGATCTAAGATATGATCCATTGATGGAATTCACTCCATACCACAAGAGAATTGATTTTTTAATGAAGAATTTCAAGGAGATAATGGACACCTTGACAACCAAAAAGATAAATTTAAGTCTAAGTCTGGATATGCAAGGACAAAGTGATATGCCAATTGAAACAAGGCCAGTATATCAGCCTACAAAAAGGCGGCCCATCTATAGGAGGAAAAGGGATACTGCAAGTGATGAGGAAGAAGTAGACAGAAAAAGGGAAGAAAATAATGAAGGCGCCTTCACGACCAGGCCCAAAATTCAAAGTACCTGGGGCTGTCAAAATCATTGAATTAAAATCTTCACCAGAGTGTAGTCCCCCATCACCACCACCTGAGCCAAGCCCTAAGAGGAAAAGAACTGATCACCTACATGAGGATCTCACAGATGAAATTATTGTTACTGATCAAGACATGCAGGTTGGTATGTCATCCCCTCCTAGGTCAGCTGAATTGGTTCTATCTGATTTGGATATGAAGGGTAAGAGTGTGCAGGATGCAAGAATGGAGGCTTGCAAGAAGTTCTTAGATGACAATGCATTTGTAAAGGCTCTTGTATTTTTGCAATTGGAATGGAGGATGAAATTTGAGGAATATCAAAATAAATTCAAGGAGAGAAGAGAACTAAGGCCTAACAGGTCAGATAAGGAGAATGATGAAGTGAAAGCTGAACTAATGGAAGAGTTCAAAAACATCACTCCTGAAGAAGGAAGACAACTAGTGAATCAAGCTAGTGTTTTTATTTTTCCTGAATGGGACATCGCAGATGCAGTGGCTTTCAATTCCATTATAAAGTCCAAGAATCCTTTTCAGGATTCTAAAGAATAAGTTAAGGCAGCATTACAAAACTCTACCTTTAGTGAAGAATGAGACCTTGGCAATTTGGGCACTGGCTCCACAAGGAAAAAAGCCAGACATTGCTGATATTAATCCAAATTTCAAAGGAGGATTAATAATAAAGAGGGCTTTAGAGACTACAACAACCGAAGCCACTAGTTTAACTGTGAATGTGGTCAAGTTGGCCCAAAAGACTGCTGAAAGGGAGGAGGCTGAAAGAAAGAGCCTAATGGAGAAGTATAACATTTTAATTGAAGAATATAGTAAAATGCAACAGAGGAATGTTGAGCTGCAAACTAAAGTAGAAAGGTTCAAGTATAGACATATTGGGGAAACATCCAATGCTCCATGAACCAGCACATCACCTCCCACAGCAGGGTCAATACCTCCTGCTTCTCCAAATGTTTCTACCACCAGGGTCTCCCATTCAAAATCCTACTCTTACCCCTCCTCTAGAACAAGTTGATGAAGAAACAGAGTGCTCTGTTGATCCAACAAAGAGGCAGCTCACAGAAAATTGATCAATTACAGACATCACTAAGGGTAAAAGAGGAGGGTTTTCTTTCAAAAGAAAAAGAAAATTGTTACTACTGTTTTGGAGCATATAAATGAAAAGGTGGATAATAAGATACCCTATATACATTCTTTGTATTCTTTGTTATTTGAAGCAATAAAGAATATTGATAGGGATCAGGGGATAGTTATTCCAATAATTCAAAATTGGATCCCTAGGGCAAATGATCTAGATGTTATGAATAAAGCCTCAAGGTTTGATGTAAATAACAAGCCCCAATCATTGAAGCCTACTTATATATTAGTTAAATCATTGCAAGGTTTTTAGACCTTACCAGATGATCTAAGTAGGAAGATTAGGGAATTGGTAAAGAACTTCAATGATTGGGGTAACACATTGTTACCTAATATAACTGATGAGCAGGGGGAAATCTGAACACTCCAACAATGGCAGGATCAAGCAAGTAAAGTCATCAATAATCAAATTAAAATAATTTGTGATGGCTTAGATTATGATTTGTTGGAAAATTGTATGGATAAGATTATTGGTACCAGCTCATTTTTGGAATCTTTTGAAAGAGATGCTAATCAAGTAGCGGTAAAGTATATACCCTATAGTACAAAGGTAAATGAGGTGATTAATTTTGACTGACCAACTGACGAAGAGTACCAGAGGTGGGTGGCTAAGTATTTGAATGATGATGAGTAAAAAGAGTGGGCTACCGACAGGTGGCAAATCAGATGTTGCGGTTACAATGTTTCCAGTTTTGTATGGATGACTTTTTTGGCGTGGGTTTTGCGTGGTTTTTTGTTATTGCATCAACCTTCCTCTGTCAACATGATGAACGAGAATATGCTCTAGGATGATTGTTGTTGTAATAATTTTTTGAATATCATCAGGTGTTTGAATTGGCTGGTGACGTGTACTTTATAGCCCGATGCTTGTTTGCTCCTCATTTTCTATAAGAAGGATTTCAAGGCCAGAAGTACGAGGTTAGCAAGTTAGAGAATTTTGATTGAGTCTAGGTGAAGTCACAGAGCAGATTGTAAAGTCATATATTTCTAAAGAGAAATGTAATTTAGGATTCTGAGTCATTCTGTGATAGGTTTTGCGTTTATGAGGATTTAATGTTGCATAGCAGTACTAGCATTTGAATTGAAATGACAAATTTGAGCTCATGTCTCTCCATTGTATGCACATATCTAAACTTTGAATAAAATAACTAAAGGTTGTTTCATTCATCTCACTGTTGTGGTGTGTATGATTCTATTTTAGCTTTCATTCAAGAAATTAATTAAAATGCTTGAACGGGATTGTAGGTGGATATGTGTTGTATAAGGATTTGATAAGTAGTCCTGGGTTAGAATGCATACTGATGAAATTGTAATGCAATATTATCAAGGATCTTATATGTGATGTATTAAATCTGTTATAAACCTCTAGATGCTTATGAATTTGACTCCTGCAACGATATATGGCACTGATCTAAGTTGTAATTATTCGTGTAGTTCAGTATTTGTTTGTCTTTGCCTAAAGCTTGCTACAAATTGCAAATCATTGACTATCTTATACAATGGATTGTGTTTAGTTATCTCACGCTCCAGATAGTTGATATTGTCTATGAACAGCCAATTCTAGTTGATATTATCTTATCGTGTTGAGCTATTAAATGAGATCATGCTGCTATTGTTAATGTTGTTTATAATAATAGTGCGAGGTTGTAAACACATTAAGGGATCACCCTCATGGGTCTTGCAGAGCCCGAAGTGTAGGAGGCTTTTTTAAAGTCCTCGTCAATTGGTCTAGGTCCTTCGAGCTGCTCTTGATTGGGATTGGAAATTCCATGGGTAGATTAGAGGCAAAACCTTGTTATATTGTAAAAGAACCAACATACATGTCAACCAGCGAACAACCACCTCTACAACTGACTTTTAATCTTTTATGATCACATGAAACACTAAGCCACACTAATTTTCAAGGTTATTTAACATCACTATTGAAATTTTTTAATTTTTGACCTTTTAGACATTAAAAAATGCATCATTAAATTAATTATGTAATGGCATAAAATTAAAAACATCTTGAATTAATTATGTAACCAATTAATTCAAATATAATTCTATCAAGAAATTAATATCAAATAGATAATATAATCGCATAACTTATACATTTCAATGTCATTGATCTTCTTCTTCATCCAACTCTTTGTTTGTATCATCCGATCCAGCTTCGACATTGTAAGGATTGGTCATGTCATCATCATCATCATCATCATCGATATCAATTTTGATAATGTCATCATCCACACGAATATCATCTTCATGAACATTAACTCCTACATCATCATGATCTAGTTCCTCCTCTTCAACATCTTCATCAGGGACATCATCAACTAACTGTTGATCCTGATCATCATCTGCATCATCTTCTAGTTCTTCGGTATCTTCTTCTTCCAACACATTATACTTTACCAGCCTTCCTCTTGGATCATGTCTAACAAAAAATGACCAACCCGGTTTACCTGGAACCTCTGAGTAAAATACCTGCTCACATTGGCTTGGAAGAACATAGGGCTCATTTCTAGCTCGCTCGATCAACCTTGTATTAACCATGGTAAATCCATTATCATGTTCAATAATAGTTCTCTCAGGATCATTTTCATTCAATTGTAGCCTATACCATAGGACGACAAACAAAATTAATTTGAAGGACTCAAAGTCACACTAAAGTATATCATCCAAAATCCCATAGTATCAATTTTCTGAGACTTCTGGATGTATGTCGCTTCTAGATGAAACATTAGTCACCTGAAAGACTGTAGTTATACCAGAATCACAAGTTTTCTTCATGTCATCCAAAATTTTGATTCAAAATTTATGACTATTGCATCACATAGCCTTGTGGTGTTTCACCTGCAATATGTCAAACATGTAAAAATTATTGCAATATCGTCAGTTGATAAACATATTTATTCTTGGTTGAATGTATGCAAAGAAAACAATCTCAAGATACATATACATCAATATACTTGAAAATAATTAAATAATATGGGTGATTAATCTATTTATATGTACCTGTTTATCTCTTAAACCATATGCTAAATCAATTTCCCTTTGTGTAACATTGGAATCTCCATTACGATGAGCTTCTTTAACCAATGAAGCCACACCTTCCCATGTTAATGCATGACCAAATTGTTGACATCGTTCAATCCATACCGTCATCCAATCAAGATTGTTGGCGACGTACAAATGTAGTCCATCCCACTCTCGACCAACTATACCAAAAAAAATTAAAATTCACAAACAACGTATAATTAGTTAAATACCAAAATATATGACCTTAATTTATAATTGATGTATATTGAAGATTAAAAATTAAATAAGTACAATATACATAAAAACCATATGTAAAATATATTCCAATTAATCTCCATGACCATCTTATAATTACCTTATCTTTCCTCAATCTACCTTTCCCCAATAGGTACTCCCCTTCGAAATTGTTAATGGAGTTGGGATCCCAAATGCGATCTACATGGATCTTTGCTGCAAACTTAGGAAGATATTCACTAATGCACACCATGGTCTGGTATACCATATATCCCTCCACCATAGAACCCTCAAGATTTTCTCTTTTTCTAACCAAATCCTTCAAAAATTTCAAGTGCCCCTCAACCATCCACATTGACCTTGTGTGTACAGGTCCACATAATTCAATCTCCTCAACTTGGTGTATAAGGTAGTGTTCTTGTGCATTGAAAAATGTTGAAGGTAGACACTTTTGCATTTCACACATTAGACGAGGAATTTTTCTCTTCCAATAATTTATATCTTCTTTATGGATTTCTTTAAATGACAGCCATCTACAAGTGATTCAAGGTGCAAATATGTTAACAAGATTTAACAAAAATATACAGTATATTACATAACAAGTAAAACAAATGGCAATTATAAGATGTATATAGCGAATTGAACAAATCTCGCTACTTACCTCATGTATTTTCTAAGATCATATATAACTTGCTTGACATTCTTGTCAAAGTTGTCTAGGAGAGATAGAGGTAGAATGTATTGCAACAATTATAAAATGATATTTTTATTATTTTTCCAAAAGTAGTAAACACAATATACTGAAAAGTACATGCATTATACAAGTGTATATAATATACCAGAATAATTACCTTAATGAAGGTATGCCAATCATGCATTTTCATCCCTGACCCAAATTCACCTTTCTTTGTTATTATATTGTTTATGTTTGCAGCAAATCCTGTGGGAAATCAATTTTTTGTATGACTTCTTTTAGAGCATTGCTTTCTTTGCTCTATTAATAATAGGAAGGGCACTTATATTAATTTTGTCTCCATAAGCTATTTAATTGAGATGACATTTTTTCATTGCATATGATTGGCTTCTGAATGTGATGCAAATTTTGACAATTTTTTCTTTGTCATGTCTTTCATCCAATATTTTCCATAACATTTATGTTATATTCTTTTTGATATGCATTGTATCAAACAAATGCACAATTTGTAGCTGCTCATAGTAGGGAAACCTACTAGATTGTCTGGGATAACTTTTCAATCCATGTGGAAATTGACCGTGTTAATGCTGTGGCGACCTTCATGAAGCATATAAGTTAAACAAATTAACAGCGACACAATCATTGTCAATTTACTAACATGAGTAAACACAACCACAATATAAAAATATAAATTCAAAACATATCATATATGATAGATAAACAATTTGATCCAATGTATAACCTTGACAATTAATTCTATTATATTCCAAGCACATAGGTGGTGTATTCTTCATGGTTTGATGTAGTCTCCTCTTTCCCATTGAAAATATGTTTTTCAGTAGTTTGATACTTATGGTTTCTATGGAGGAAGTGCCTATACTCATAAAACACCTGCTTTCCTAAACTTGTTGAACGATGAAATTTCATCTTTGGACCACAAATTGGACATACAAATTTTTCCTTTGTTTGAAGACCTGCAAGATGATATATAATTGGATTAAATATGTCAATTTTTATAATTATATATAATGAATAGATTATTTTAAAAATATTCATGATATCTACTTTATCAAATTAAATATTGTTAAAGGGTAGTAGTCGAGCGTTAACATACCACAAAAATGTATTGTACGGGACATCATAGATTGTCCATACAAGCATTGCATGGAATTAGAAATTGTCTTTGTCCCTATTGGTCTGAGACATCATACATAGTGACGCCATTCCATAACTTTAGTAACTCGTCGATAAGAGGCTCGATATATACATTCATATCTTTAACTTGGTACTTACCTAGTTGAATCAACATAAACATTACATAATTATTATAACTATTTTACTGCAATATATATAAATTAATGTACATGATTATTGAATGAAAAAAATATGTCATTATGCAACAAATAAGACAAATAAGATGCTACTACATTAAATAAAATTGATGTAAAAAAATACCTGGAACAATCATTGACAACATTATGTGCTCCCTCTTTATTGACATCCATGGAGGAATGTTATTGTTGATAACAAAAACAGGCCACACTGAGTAAATAGATCGCATCTCTCCAAATGGATTGACACCGTCCACTCCCAATGAAAGCCTAAGATTACGAGGTTTTTCTTTAAAGTGTGGCCATTTTTCCTCCATTTCCCTAAATGTAGAACCATCTGCAAGCATTCAAAGAATGTCATCTCCACTTTTATTTCGTGCATGGTAATCCATAAATTGTGCTAAGATTTCACACCTAAATAATCATTGCATACGTGGAATAATGGGAACATAACGAAGAACCTTGCGAGGCACCTTTTTTGTTAGTTGATCTGTTCAATATCTACTGATATGACATTCTGGGCATTCTGTTGCAAATTCCTGTTGTTTATGATATATAATATGATCATTGGGACATGCATCTATTGCTTGATACTCTATTACGATATCTTTCATAATGGCACATAAATCTCGGTATGAGTGAGGTAAAATATTTGATGGTGGTAACAAAAATTCACCAATCAATCTACAACAAAAAATAATTTGTTCATATAAAGAATATTAATGATACATATTTCATCTTTTATTTACTAGTGATGAACTAACAACAATTAAAATAGAAGAAAAAAGATGACATCTATGACATACCTTAACATCCGTGAGATTGCTATGTTTGATAAACCATTCATAACCTTCAAGTTCAACAGCAACAATACAGCAGAGAGAAGAGTTTTTTCGGAGCCTCCATAAAGGGGCTCGTATGCCTTCTCAAGTACAGGTAAATCATGAACATCATCAAAGTCATCTTGATCATCATGATCAGCTCTGCCACTAAATATGTCATGGATCAATGTATTCGTACCATCATCTTCAACTGTGTTTTCTGACGCATGATCATCTTCTTCCATAGGATCATTAACTTCATCTTCGATATTCACAGCTCCATGTTCATCCGCTTGCAAAACCACATTCTTGGACGTGATAATCCATATCATCTACCCTAGAGCCCAACCTTTATAATAATGATTGACACAAATAAACCATGATCATGATCAAGTGATTATATATATATATATAAAATGTTAAAATGATATAAACATTTATAAATTCAATCAATATAAACACATCTAAAGAACAAACTTACCAATGGTTGATAATCATGCCCCCTTCAACGGACCATGCTGCCCTAATGTTTCTAGTTGTTGTGATTATAAGTCATCTCATCTTTAAGCCCTTAATTATTGCAAGGACAATAAGATTTCCATCACCCTTTCTTTTCAATCTATCCCACAATCTATCAAGTGTCTCTTCATTTTGTTCTAGACTAATATTATCTGACATGATTTTTCTTTACCAAGCTTGACTATTTAGATCTTCAAAAAATATCAAACTCACACTCCAATATTTTTTATTCATAAACAGGTATCATAATCTAATAATTCTGATATTTTACACCAAAAAAATTTGGCAGGCAACCACCCCTGCAAAAGAGAAGATAGTCTAAAGTTAATGACCCCAAAAAACACTTTAAAATGCTAATTCCAAACTTTATTAAATTCTAATTTTAATATGATTTCCAACCGTTAAGACTCCTAAAATTAGAATATTGAACTTGATCACAAACTTCCTACAACAATGGAGGTAGTGAGCTAGTTAGAGCAAGTGACCCATTCCTAAGGAGCAACAAGTCGAAATCATCATTGCTAATGTCAATACAGATTTATCTTTTTAGTTAAAGATGAAATGTGTCACTTCTTTTGACGAGCTTATCCCTAGGGCCCTCAACATTCAAAGAGCCCTAATAAAAAAACAACAGAAGCATTGGTAAGAGCATGATTAGGGTACAAACCCTAGGCCTCCGTAGAAACATAAACAATAACTATAGCAGATTAGTGAGGTTGCAATACTAGAAAGATTGAGACATTGTAGGTAATAACAAAATCTTCAATCTAAATATTGTAGTCAATAACAAGCACACTATGTAGCTTAGTGACATTTGTAAATGCAATCTACAATAAAAAGAATGATAGTCACTTGAGATGATACCAAAAGAGGCCGAGCAGCTGACAAGATAATAAAGCTCAAACCTTGCATAGTAAAGTGGAGGTTTTACTTAGTTTCCTTACCCCTTGCTGACCTTAAGGGTTTTTCAAATACTTTTGGTAGTTTTAGACAAGGAAAATGCAATCAAGGAATGACTGTCCAAATGAAGTAATAGTGGTAATCATAGGTTCAATGTTTCTTCTTAGCCATTAATGTATAATGGAGGTAGTGGATTGCATGTTTGAACAGTGTTTTGAGACTCATCAAGATGGGAGAATAGTGAATAATATGTGGACTGTGAAGTAGTGTCAATAAGGTTGAAGGATCTTAAGAACTACAATACCATGATACAATGACTCCCTTGTAGTAAGTAGGCAGTCTATAGGGCATAGTTTGATTTTATAGAAGGATGCTCATGAAAGGAATCTTCAAGTGATAGTGAATGAGCTGTTTGAGATTGCAACTAGGGTGCAATACCCAGTCTTAAAGGAAGTTAGCAAAGCAGTAAATGTGCAAGAAATTGAATTGTACACAACAAACAATTCACAATGTTATCTTCCATAATGCCTTGAGTTTGAAGACAAAAATCTCATTGTATCTTCATGATGAAAGTGGTGACCTTAATGGTCAATCACTGGCAACCATGATTTTAAAACATGCTATTGTGCTTATGGAGGCAACATTTTAAGCAAGGCAGTGAGTGATGGTTTGGAACAATGGCAGGTATGAAGGACTTGCTTTATATGCATACTATGCAGTCTAGCTTAAGACAACGTTCTTAGAAGAGATTGAAGGTGGATTATGGAACTCAAGGGTTATCATGAAAAGGATTAAAGAAAAGACTGAGATCTATTTAAAAGCCACGGTCATGAAGATATTAAAGATGTCACATGCAAAACCCTAGTAGCTAGAGTAATGAATACAGTGCCAAAGAGGATAGTGTGTTGGGGCAGATTTAGGAGATCTCCACATTATCTAATTACAGGGAAATACATCATTTATTTATTTTTTTAATTAAAAGAAATCATTCTAAACCCTATATAGGATACATTGATACTTCAAAAGCCTCTGAAGGAATTTGAGATTATGTAAATATATGTCAAGTAACATTCATAAGGTTTAGAAAATCTTGATCACTCTCTAGAATAGCCCATTAAACATGGGTTGTGCTTGAATGCACTACATAATTGATTTAACACAACCACTCTACATATCAACCAGAGTTATAGGCTCTTTATTGCAACAAGAGGTAATCACTATTCGATCATGCTATAATTACATCCTAGCCTGTTAAACTTGAGACAACCTGAATGCACCCAATGATGATTGACACCTACATTATACAACCTGAATTAACTACATTATATGAGTGCCTCCATTTATATCACAACATAGCCACATTAAACTTGGGTCACACATGAATGCATCTTATATTTGTCATAGCACAACTGTGCCACATGACCAATAGAGTTATGGATCACATAATTACAGTCACAAGAATATGTTCCTTGGTTGTGATCTTATGGTGATTCCACACAACAAAATCTGGACATGAAATTCTTAAAACCCTTAACCTCTAAAAATGAAATCTGATGAGATGTTGCTTTAAAATTTGATTTTCAAACTTGGAACTACAAATTTGACTTCACAACTGAATTCTGCAAAAAGACAATGACTACTCTCAACTTGGCGATATCTTCTTGAATTTTTTCTAATTTTTCCCAAGAAAATCGTCCTTAGTTCTCCACAAACTGTCTCAAGTAGAGAAAAACACTATCGCAATAAATCAGCGAACTCACTTTTCTTTATGTCAACCACAATTTTTTTTTCTATTTTTCATGTTTGTTGAAAATTCGACGAAAATGATAGCCGACATTTCGACGAGCCCCAGGTTCGTTAAAATTTCAATGAACGTCGAGGATAAACTTTCAAAATTTGAAAATTACACATCAAATTTTACAAGCGCCCGACAAACATCAAATTTGACATATTTCGTCAAACAATTTTGTCAGATTTTGCAGTCAAATGTATTAGTGTATGGTGCATAAGTAGTTTGTAACTTTGTGCAAACGCCGGTCCTTTGACCTTGCATCACTGCAGCTCCATTATCTCCTACACACACTAATTTTTTGGCAATTGTCAACTCATACATACCTGTAATTTCATTCAAAGATTTTTTGAATACTTCAAATATATTTTGTGATGTTGAATTGTCCTTCATTTTATGAACACAGAGAAGATGAGCTTGGAGAACATGTTGTTCTACAGTATACAAATGCATACAGACCCAAGAAGTATTGTCTACCACAGTAACTTCATCTAAAGATAATGCAATGAAAATTGACTCTTTTACTTTCTCCTTTAAATCTTCCTTTTCAACTACAACAAGACAGTTTTCCCATTCGCATCTAG
Source organism: Sequoia sempervirens (assembly GCA_007258455.2). NCBI lineage: Eukaryota > Viridiplantae > Streptophyta > Pinopsida > Cupressales > Cupressaceae > Sequoia > Sequoia sempervirens. The sequence goes on from VDFB02358733.1 coordinate 41,870, forward strand.
CATTTACTAACCAATGTGAGAAGGGATAGTGAGCAACATTCAAAAAAGATAATAAACTAGAATATTCTAGGTAGTCTGTCATAGGACGCCCTCTGGACAAAATATGAAAAACAACACTCATCTGAACAGTTTTTGACATATTTTCTATTTCCATTGCTTTTCCAAATTGAGCCTCAAGTGTACCTTTACATGCAACAATGTTCGACATTATTTTTTCATGCTCTTCATAATCCATGGCATACCTAACATGAAGACATTCTTCCTTTTATTTCCATCGTATGACTGATTGTTCCATTTCTTCTATGATTTGTTTTTCATAAACTTTACTGATATGCTTTTCTATAGTGTCAATCTTTAGCTGCAACATCTTGGCTCTTCCACATTTCCAACTACAAATTATACATTTGGCCAATGTTGCCTTTTCAATATCGTTTGCATTGTCAATCCCCATTGGTACTATGAATGGGTACTTTGACAACCAACCAAGTTGATAATTCCTTGTCATTTCCCACTCACACCCCATTTTTTATTTTCTTCTTTTCTTGCTACCAACATCATCATCCTCATCCAAGTCAATTATCTCATTCTGGCTAACTGGGCTGAGGGTATCCCTTGGAACATCTTATGTGGTATTGTCATCCTCATTTGATACATTTTGATTTAAATCAATGACAATCTCAACTTGACCTTTTGGTGGCGGTGAGGTATTATGAATGCTACCAATATTTGGTGGAAGAGTTGATGATGTAGCTCCATCTTGACCTGATGGATTAGAAGTTTTGGAAATTCCAAATTAATACTGTATGGTATGTCTAATTTTTTGCGTTTTGATGGCCTCCCAGTCTCTCCACCACCCTGAGGAGTGGTAGGATTCTCTTCACCACCCTGAGGAGCCTGAGGAGTGGTAGGATTTTGAGGAGCGGTAGGAGCCTTACCTTTGCTTCTCGAGTTGCTCGACATATTGATCTCTCACTTCGAATAAAAATTGGAAAAAATATCTTCTTGTTTAAGAAGGACAGAGAATATATATCCCATTCCCTACTCAATATCATCTCTAAGACTGAAGCAAAAATGGAAAAGAGATAAAGAAAACTTATTATTATAACACTATGAAGAAATGATCACTCACCTTTAAGTCTACATTTTCGGCTGTCACTGACTTCCAAATTGAGAAGTAGAACCTCAAAACTGAACAAAATGTGTAAGAATAAATGACACTTTCGATTGTATTTATATCAATCCATATTTGGCGAATTCTGTGGGATTTTTAAATGGTATATTAAAAAATTGGTGAATCACGTGTGCTTAGACAATGATACATTGTAATTTTCAAGGTGAAATGTGTCCTCAAATGTAATTATTTTTTAATGTTATTGGAGAAATAGTTCCTCATAAGCAATGATTTATAAAATTTAATTGGCGAAATGGGTCTTTACAAGTAACTTTTTATAAATTTTAATTGGTGAAATGGATCCTAATACAATGTCATTTTAATAGTATTGGTGACTATGTAGGTGTTTTATTACATGCTTCTAGGATTCCAGGAAAAAATATTAGTTGGTCCATTTGAAACACGTAGTTTGTTATGGCGAATTTTTTTCTTAAATATGCCTCATAAAAAAATCATTGGTGAATGGACATGTATTGGACTGATAGTTTGTAAAATCCAATCAATTTGGACACCCTATTGGGTGCGAGAAATTTTCCAATTTCAACTTGGCCAATTCCTAGAGTTCGCCAATTGGAAAAGATTCACCACTAAAGTTTCCCATGAAGCATCTGCATGGTCAGTGCCACCTTCTATCCATTCGTCGTCATATTAGTCACTTGTCAATGGTACATTGGATGGTACAAATTCTAATCATTTTTGGCGAGTATGAATTAATTATCATAGGTTTTATTTATAATTATTTGTATTTGGATTTAGTGTTGTTCATAGTGTGTGGTCCCTGTGACCAACTGCTTAACAGGGAGGGGCTAGGCCCCGGGTGGCACAACTTAGGCGTACCACCCCCCAGCCACTAGGTTGCCTCCTACCTGCCACTCTGCTAGTGATGGTCCCAATTTTCTTTAAAATCCTTTGTTTTTTGAAAGGTACTGTGTATAATTGGGGGCCAAAAATTTTATCCCTCGAGTGCACCAATTTTGTTCCTAGAGGCCCAAATCAGGCATTTTTTCAAACTATCATAACTTGCAATCTAGGAGGTCATGTTTTGAAAACAAGATATCACAAAGAATCTAGCTTCACCAATTTTGCAAGGGTGTAGGCTATTTTCTAAAAAAATTATGTTTGTACACATTTATTGCTATTTGAAGTTAGATCTTCATTTTTGGCTCTCGAGCTCATAACTTTTTCCATGATCTCCATTTTTTTATGATTCTTGTGGCATTGGAAAGGTATTGAGGAGCTTTATCATACCATCCATGCACTTTTTCCTATTTCCATCCTAGGTTTATTGTGATTCTAGTTCTTACTATGATGGGTGTCCTAGAGATTACTTGGATATTTTGATAGTTGGGAGGGTGCAATTTTGATCTTTGCACTTCATTTCAGTTCTAGAATGATGTTTTATATCCTGTTGCTTCATTTAGATTCTAGATTTTCTCCCTATCAAGAGTGTTCCAGTGTTCCTTGGCATTATGTTTGTTGTTTCTTTATCATGATTCTTACCTTGAGTGACTCTAATACGATTTCTAACATCTGAATTATCTTTCCTTGCTTGCCTTGATTAAGGATTTCAATGTTAGTGTGCTTCCAACGTTTCTTTGCAACAAGTTATCTTATTAAGGGGGGGATTAAATGGTCTCTTCTTCATCTCTCTTATGGAGGGGGGGTCTTTTTCCTTGAATGGTGTTTTTTCCTCTCATTTTTCATGGAGAAATTTATTATTTTTATCTCTCTTTTGGTGAGGAGTTTTGTCCCACTAGGGTTTCTCCTTTTTTTTTCATTTGTGAGAGATTGCACTGTATTTGTACATGGGTACCTAATATAGCCTTGTAGTTGGGACCCATCTTTGTGTCATTTGCATAATAATATAGTACTCCCTAAGTTGTACTTAGGGGGGGTGTTGTTGTAAATGGGTGTTTTACCTATCTAGGTCCTATTTACATGTTAAGTCCACTAGGTCCTAGGAAGGAATCTTTCTAGTTAAGCATTAGTTATCACTTATCTTTTGAAATTTAATGCTTGTGTCCTAATTCATTTAATATTTATTGAGGTAGTTGTCTCATTGTAGAGGATTAAGACACATGTCAAGATCTTGTCTAATCCTATTGGTCGCGCCCACAAAAGGATATAAAAGTCACGGCAAATCCTACCCTGGGAATTGGACATTCCAGCAGGCGACTAACATCTTCTTATGGTCGTTCATTTACTTTTTCAAACCAGGAAACGCATACTTGAAATGGAGTGGCACTGTATGTGCACTAAGAACCGGTTTCAGCCATGATTTATCAGAAATAAATGCGTGAAAGGAATTCTACTCATGCTACAGGAATGTAATGCAAAGCCTTCTACACTTAATCAAAGTAGAAAACATAACAACTATAACTGGGAAACAAACTATAAACTGGCCTTATGCTACAGGAACAAACACAGGGATGGATTCCCAATGTTGCATGAACAATATAAGACTGAGTTTGCACTGAAACTTCAAGAACAAAATCTAACTTATGATCAATAGAAAATAAACGACTAACTAACTAAAGTCTACAGATACATACTAAGTGGGCCCCCTTAGCAAGCATCAACTAGTTATGCAAGGATTGAACTCAGAATTTCATCAGTTCTTATTCATAACTCAGAATGATATACATTGTTTGCTCATATCGAAACTAACACAAAACTATGTCCTTTATCATAATACTAACTCTTACATATTATGCTTGATGTGCTCATTATGCTTGCTCACTCACGCAGGAGGAACACTTATTAAAACCAAAAAAACAACTACCTAACTTAACAAAGAAAGACGTGGACATAAATGAATCCTGAAACCCAGGAACAGTCTTCTCATAAATGAAAACATATCCGTTCAACATGATCCAAAGAATTTAGCATTCCACTCTTTCCAGATTAATGATCATTAAGTTTCTTCCCAACGACCCAGACAGAGAGTCTTCATCAGAACAACTTCCTCGACATCGTGCTACAAATGGACTTTACTGCAGGGCCGAGATCCGTTGCACTTGACTCGTTCATGCTCCCTTGAACAACCTGTGATGCACAAGGCGACAGAGGAAAAAGAAAGCATTCATGGAAAACAACACGATCCATTCATTAATCAAATATTAAATCTATTCCATTATTCAAAAACCATATGCATTATATCAATCGCTTGGGAAGTCAAAACAGGGTAATTAATAAGACACATGGAGACATTTAGGCTGTAGGAATGTAGGAATATATTGCTACAGGATACTACCCATTTTAGATAAAGAGTCTTTAATAAAAGAGTTAAAACATCCATTAGCAGCAAAAGTAGAGATATTAAAAGTACATCATGATACTCAAATTATGAGCATATCCTAAGCTCATCACCTATCTCACAACTTACCTTTATAAGAAATGCATGATATGTACATGTTGTCATATTCAATATGACAATCTTGCATCCATAATCATAGCATGATATTTCTACCATTTATTTCTTGTGGAAGTTATTTTTGTCTTACAGGTGATCTTGGGGTGTTGAGGAGTTCACTATAAACTCCCACATCCTTCATTTGAGATGAACCTGAAACTAGATATTGTTGGAACTAGGATAGATACTTTGGCCTTGTAGATGTAGAATTATTTGATAGTAATATCAATGCTATTGTGTATTGGTATGATCACATTATTTTTTATGAACCCCTGTATAGGTTTATTACTCCAAAATTTTCCAACTTTCTCTAAAATTAATATGGGAAGTGCACAACACAATGATGAGAGTAGTGTCAATATTGCTAAAATTATTAATATCTTCCACATAAAACACCTGTTTATCAAATAATTTCTTTATCATCACATTAAAAAATTATTTGATTGAATTCAAGCATCAGTGACTTGAGAATTATCCTTTGTTTGAATATTTGAATTGATAGACAAAAATTCAAATTGGATGTCTTCCTTCAATTGATCATAACCATTCAACAATTTGGCCTACTCCCGAATATTTTTCTTGATAGCTAGCATTTTCTATTTAATGCTCTTTATCCATAGGAGACACCCATTATCATTGGCATTTGGGAAGAATTGCTCTGCAACAAGTACATTCTCATTTCAATCATCTCTTTGATATTTTTTTCAACTTTGATCCATATGGTCTCTTCTTGTTTAGGCACATTAATTTAATCTTCAATCTCTTTCCTTCTAGTTCCAATTTTAGCATATATCTTATTTCCTTATTTTGATTATTATTTATTTAACATAGTCTTCAGTAATTCTTTCCATTGGATTCATAGTTGCATGTCGACTGAATTACTTCTTTGATACCTACCAATCTAGGATCAAAAGATGCATCTATTTTATCCAAATGTTTGGCTAAAGTGTCAATTATAGATTTGAGGCAAGGAGCCAAATTTCACAACTTTTGCTTGAGTTCATCCTTAGAAAATTTATCTTTTTCTATCCTTTCCACTAACTTGGTAGGTGACACTTGAAAATTATGAATATATACTTCATGAGAAGAAGGGAATAGGTTAATCTAAGTAATATAAAAATCATTTTCAATCACCTCATTAATATCTTACTTTGTAGAGGGATGAGCTACTTCAACATACACATTTCTAAAGGTGGAATCCTTCATCAACCTCAAAGTAGTTTTGGCATTCTTTGGTGAAGATGACTTTTGGATTAAGTTATCTAAACAACATCAAATTGGGGTACAACTAATTGAGTTAATTTTCTTTTTTAATTGACAAGGTTTTCTATAACCAAGAAGAAGAAGGAGAACCAAATGAGGTGCTTGCAACATTTAGAGAAAATTGTAATGGTCGAGCATGGGTGTAGGTGTGGTGAATGAAGGCCCAAATTTATTAAAATATGATATATTAGGTGAGGAATGAGGTGTAGGATTAAGTTGAGTGAGAGGAACTTGGAGGGAATATGGTGAGGATATTGGTGATGAATGGGGTGGGGAGGATGGAGGAGTACTCACTGAAGAAGGAGATGAGGTGATAACAATTCCTTATTCCTCGTCTAATTCTTCTTGAATGGCCTCCAAATTCTTCTTCTTTTTAGATTCTCTTTCTTTACCTTCCCTTTAGGATCATCCTCACATGATTTCTCATGACTATTATTCTTTAGAGGGTCTTCATCATCACCTCCCTCTCCACTAGCAGTTTGAGAGCTAGTTGAAGTTGAAGGATGAGAGGGGTCTTCTTTTGTTTTCTTCTCTCTTTTTTCTTTTGTAGTATACTTCTTCTTAGAGGACTTTTTGGCTGATTTTTCTATAGTTTTCTTCATTAACCATTCTTTTGTTCTTTTGAGGACCATTATTTTTCTCTCCTCCAAAGTCTTCACTTCCCTATTGTCCCAATTAATGGGTAATAATGGTTGTGTTTGAATTTGATAAAAAAATATAATCAACTAAATTTGATTCATCATCTTTCATACATTGGATATTCCAATTTGATTTGAAATATTTAATTTTCTATATTGTTAGCCTTATCCAATCTCTCTTCTCGACTTCATATTCATTTTTGTAATCAACCTAATAGTCTTCAATCCCAAGAAGGTGATGGATTCTATGCCCACCTATAGATTTTTTTGGATGTAATCCTTGCTATCAAAATGAAGCCTTGTTGTATAGAATACATGGTGAATTTTACCATAGATATTTCAATGTTTAATGCATCATATGATGATATGCATTGATAATGAGCCAATTCGATGGAAAAATGGATTCTTTCCTTTTTCCTTTCATTGCATCTTCTATTCACTTCACTAATTAGTTGACATAAATCAATGAGATTTTTTTTTCACTCACATACCTTAGTAGTTTATAAGGAGAGACATCAAATCCTCTAATTCTAATGTAATTGAATCTTTAGAATTGGGTAAAATAACTCCCATACACACTTATCAATTGTTTCTAGCTTCTGGAGATATTCTTACCCCAAGTCACCTTGGAGTTTTCTAAAAACATGCATCATGAATGCATCATTCACTCTCCTAAAGTTTTTGTAGCTATGCTCCAATTGGAGTTGTGTATAATAATCATAAACTTGAGTTATTTTTATCAAAGACCCCTACTATGACCAACCCTAGCCAATATCTCATACTAGAAATGGAATAAAATAACTATGAAGATATATAAAAGGATTTATTCAATTGAAACTGAGTGAGATTCATGTGAATTTTATCATCGATTATTTCACTCCAATCAATAAACTGCTCTTTAATGGCAATGACAATGAAGAATAAATATATCCATTCTCCAAAATTATGACCATCTTTACTACCTACCAATCTATGTAGAAGTATAATAATATTTGAAATATCTTCAACTAAGTGTGACTTGTGTAGGGTCTTAGGAAATTGCAACTTCCATTTCTTGGGGACTATCAACCAACACCTTGTGATAGTGTTACAACATGTACTCTTCTTCATGTAATGTTGGTATGCTACTATAGTGTTGATGTTAGCAAAAACCTCTCTTTGTGGCAACTTGAGAGTTATCCCTAGGAATTATCCATCTAGTTTGGCTATAATTTTGTTATTTGTTGTCCTTATTTCCTTAGTCTTAGGATTATAATCATTTATGCATTCCAAAACAAGGTTGGTGATATGCATTACCACATGAAAACCCATTTCTCAAAGGAGCCCATTATCTACCACTTTATGCACAGTCAATGATCTATTTTCTTCATATTCTATTCTAGAAATCCTTGAGATTCACATGCCTCAACTAGGTGAACCCACAATAATGAGTCCCACTTGTGGGACATCACATTTTTGAAGGTGTTGGGTGCTCAAAAGTTTCAAACACCTTCATTCTAAGGTGGTGCACAAAACACCTTCAAATGGAGGGAAACCTTTAAATTGAAGGTTATCTCTGAATGAAGGGAAACCTTTGATCAAAGATTACCTTCATTTATGGAATATTGTATTCCTTCCCATGTCCATCTAAGGTTCCTTTGTTCAAAGGTACTTCAAATGAAGGCCCTTGGATGACCTCTTCCCTTTCATGTATGAGATTTTGCTCAAAATTTTCACCTTCAAACCTTGGGTTGAACTTTCAAATGGAATCAACCTAACAACACATTTTTAGGTTTTTAGCACTCAAAGTAAGCTTTTCAATGAGTATAATATTGAATATATTTAATTTTATTATTATATTTATTTTCTATTTCCTAATGAAGATAGGCTTTTCAAAAATTGTGAAGGTCTTTGTTTGGACACACACATGGAAAAATAGTAAATAGATAATATATTTTTTGAAAAATAATTGTCTTCTAGGTACTAATGTTCTAATTTCAATATTTTTTAATTTAGACAAATACAAAAGAGTTATGTGATACTAAATGAACCTATATCTGAATTGTAGCTATCTCACTTCAAAAAGTTATAAAGATTAAATTATGCAACAAAAAATTATGGAAAAAATTCATGCCGTCAATATCTATGTTACAAATCTATTTACAAATTTATAATTTTATCCTCCTTAGAAATGAAGTCATGCTATACCGTAGAAATGCCACTTTTAAAAATACTATTAACTATAAAAAACAAGTTATCAAAATTATATAAAAAACTCACAAATCATTTCTTATTAAAATTTAAAAAAAATGTTTTTAATCTATAGACAAAATCTCAAAAATCACTTGTTCATGTCATCTTCAAATTCTTAATGGTTTAGTTGCTCTAGGTGTCAGAAAGTGAAAATTTGGTGAAAAATGTTGATTTCAATGTCCTACTTTGGCCAAAAAGTGGGTCACACTATTGTGGGATCACCCAACTTCGTGTTCCCAATTTATAGCAATGTGTTTTCTAAAACCACAAAAATATTGTAACCCTAGATATTTATAGTTCATATTTACTAGAGAAAGTTTATAAAAGAAGCAAATTAAATTCTTCAACATAATATCAAGCGAATTTGGGGGATTTTTGTTCTTCAACAAGAAATATTGTGAGTTCATTTTTCTTTGTAAATTATGAGAATAGAAAACAATTTATGTACATTTGAATTTGAGAGACCTTCCACTTTCTACCGCATTTAAAATATCCAATGCACAGTTGCCGAAATACACTCTTTTATTTTTCATCACAATTTACCACCTTCTCTTGATGAATGATTAACAAAGTGCCTTCCTTTTTGCTTTATATGCCTTTATATTAATTTGAACTCAATGTCCTCATATTCTATGAAAGCATTGTTGGCGTTTTGCAATGTTAATATGTGTAAAATTCTCACCAGATTAATAGTTCTCGCCACATTAATAGATCTCAATTCATTTTTAAAATAAATACTTCTTTAACTTGCTGGTCAAAGGTTTGAGGGGTTCTCAAACCCTTATTGACTTCCGATTTTTCCAAGAATATATATGGTATTGAATTCCTACCATGCAGGTCTAAATATCCCAATGATATGCAATTGAGGGAAGTATATAATTGGAGAAAGGAGATATTAGGGAAGTAACAAGAGTAAATCACATAGATGTTGGACATGCACATAGAAAGAAGATATAATAGAGAAAGTACAAGGAATAGCTTATTGATAAATGGATAAATGTTCTTGTTTCATATGACAACTTGTTAAGTGCATTTTCTATTGAGAACACATTTATTTGAATCGCCTATTTTGATCTTCTATGGTAGAATTTTCTTATGCTAGATAAGGAGTTGCCTTAGTCATTACAGGGGGTTCAACTCAGTGGTTCATTAAGTAATTCAATTGGTTACTAAGATTAGGTTGATAGATTGATGTTCATTGTCTAGATTTTGGGTAGGGTTGAGAGCTATTTAACATACAAATTTGCATGCATGATCATTAAATATATGTATAAAATCATAATGCATGCATTCATATCATGCATGATTTTTCTTTCAAATAAATGTAAGTTTTCATAGTTAGAATTATTGTTGACCATGCGACATAATTGGTGGATGCACACACTAATAAAATGCAGGTCATTTTCTTTAATCTCATTTATTTATATAATCACATGTTAAAAAACACATTATATTTTTCAACAAATTCACTAGAAAACACGATATATATTTCAACACACTTAAAAAATATTCAAACTATTTCTCTAAATGAAAAGATAGAGATACACATAATTTGATAACCACAATATAAATTTATATAAAGAACAACCATTGCCAAATTGATAGCCTATAACCTATTTCTAAAATATTAAGCTATATTTTTATAATCTAAAATTTTACTTAAGTATAAAAAAGATTTTGTTATATTTAAAAAAAATGTATACATGATAATATGTATTAAGGAAAAACCTTAATCTATAAAAACAAATTATAATATTTTAATAGATTGTTTAATTAATTAATTATATTAATTATACGTATAGACATACTTTTATAAGTTTTTAATAAAGTGAATACAATAAATTTATTCTAATAATTTCTTATTTTTCTAACATAAATTTTAAAAATTTACTTTTAACTTAATATAAAATTAATAAAATTCTTTAACTTAATAATAAATTTTAAGATCTTTGATTTGTGTGAAATTTAATAATTAATTTGGGTAGTTGAGTCAACTATCTATGTAGTCATAACTGTGATCTCTAGATTATAATATTTTTACTAAAGATCAAATGTCAACATAGTGACATCCTTATGTTGGCAGAATCTTGAATCACACATATATAGTTCTAGACATGTAAGTTGAACTTGTGTGCATTCTTGTGTTGTGATAGTTTGCTTGAACGCAAGCTTAACTTGCATGCTTGTGTTGGGTTATGTTGGACTATTTTATTGTTATGCTTAGTCTATGTTATGCTTTAGTGCAACTTCTTATTTTTATGCACTTATGAAAATCCCCCACTCTTTATGTCTACAATGCAACCCACTTCTTTGCAAAGCCTTGTGCACATTTCTATTTCCTTGTACAACTTGGTTCAAGTGTGTAGATTAAATAATCTATTGATGTTAGATGTCAGGGAGTTGGTCATTCTATTAGAATGTTTTTGATAGGTGATTCAATGCTTAACGTTTTTGATGGATTTTCAAAATGTAAGGTCAAAAGAATGGTAGGAACTTAAATTTATTGAGAAATTACTAAATATTCATGTTTCATATGATGCCTTGCTAAGTCACGGATTTCCTCCTAGGCACACATTTATTTGGGTGACCTACTTTGTTCCTTTGTGGTAGTATTTTCTTCTGCTATATACGTAATTATCTTAGTCATTGGAATGGGTTTGACTTAGTGATTCATTGTGTAGTTTGATTGTTCATACAAAGATTAGGTTGACAAACCGGTGTTCATTGTATAGCTTTTTGGGTAGAGCAGAGATCTACTCTCCATACAAATTTGCATGTATGGTCATCAAATATACATATTAACCATAATGTATGCTCCATACCATGCATAATCTTACTTTTAAATAAATATAAGTTGTTATGGTAATAAAATACAAGTCACTACTTCAAACCACATTTATTACAATATATATTTCAACATGCTTCAAAAATATTCTAAATGTTTCTCTAAATGAAGAGATAGACATGCACATGATTGGATGACCATAATATAAATTTATTTAAAAAACAACCATTTCTAAACTTGAGTCTATAACCTATTGTTAAATTTTAAATTATATTTTAATTTTTTTATTTAACTAATTTTTTTTTGCTATATTATAATATTTATTAAGAAGAAAATTTAAGTAATATATTATTTTAATTATAAAATAAATATGATGTTCTGAAGTGACATATTTCTAAGGAAAAGGGGAAAAATGGCGAACGAGCTTTGCAACGGTCAGATGAACTCAGGCGTGGGGGTAGAGGACAACAGGGCCCCAAAGGGAATAGGAGAGGGAATCTTGAGCATGTCTGGAAGGAAGAAAGATGGGCCCATCCTCAGAATAATGCTCAGAATGGTCGCTTCCAAGAAGACCAGGCTCATGGGAATCTTCATATGAATAGAGGAGAAAGTTTTCCTCGAGGGTGGAAAAATAATGGACAGTACAGAAACGAAGCTTTCCGCAGACCTCGACAGTAGAATGACGGAAAAAGAGGACAAACTGGTCTTCCTTGGCTGGGTAGACAGGACCCTAGAAGAAAATCTAATCGTAGAAATGGTAATGGTGGAATGGTTTGGAAAAAAAGGCCACCCTTTAAGGAATGGGAGGAAGAACAAGATGAAATCTCAGATGGGAATAGGGGACAACATGGTTCACTTTCTTTCAATGAATCAAAAGGCGAAAGAGCCAAAATAGTAATCAGCTCTTCGAAACTTCAAGTGGAAGTATTGTGTCTAGAACAACTAAAATGGTATGGAATGGATCTTAACTAGGACTATCTGGTCAAGTGGTGGAAAGAACGATGGGGATCTGATTTGCAGTTTAAAATGCTTCAAAATGACTTCTTTCTGGTAATATTTCCTTCTAGGAAAATAAGGGATGAAATAGTTAAAGGTGTTTGGGTTTTAAACGGGTGTGGTTTCTATTTAAGGCAGTGGACAGTTGGTTTTGACCCAACTAATCACGTGATGGAAACCCTACAAGACTAGTATAGTTTACCCAATCTTCCTTAGGAATATTGGGCCTCTCCTATCTAGGAGGAAATAGGAAATCAATTGGGCACCTTTGTATGCACAAAGGAAAGGAAGCTAGCAAAGAAAAACCAAACTTATGTGCAAATCTGTGTGGAAAATAAACCAGACGAGAAATTTTGGGGTGAGATTGAACTCTTAACAGACTATGGAAGCTGGATTCAAAAGTTGGAACAAGATTCCCTAATGCGCAACAATTTGGTTTGATCTTTGGGCTATAGGAAATCTAACAACGGTGCAGGGAAATTCAGCTCCTTGGATGTCTCAGTAGAGCCTCCCAGGATGAAAGTTAGAACTTTTAAAGAAGCCACAACCCTTTCTACCTCTCCTAAGGAAAGGGTTCCGAAGACGCAACCTAAGACTATGAGGATCTCTTCAACAAGGCACTTGGAAAATGGGCAACCTTTGATGGACGCTTCATAGAATGACACGCCTAGTCCATTGTCAAAGGTCAAAACAATAGAGGTGGAGGAGCTGTAGGAGGAGCAGGAGGAAAAGGAGGATCAATTCGCGGATTTAGATGAGAAAAATTTCTGAGACTCTAGAAATTTTGGGGGGCAGCTGTCGGAATGTGGAGTTGGATTCTTTGATAGAAGTGTGGAAGGAAATTGTGGAATTAGTGGTGGCGGATAAATCAAAATCTAGAGTGGTGGAGGCAAGGTATGACTCTGAAGGATTAGAGAAAATAGTGGTGGAAGAAGGGGAAGAAACTTTGGAAATGCTTAGCCCGCAATCAAGCAAGAAGAGAAACATGACAGAGGAATTGATGGAGGCCAAAACTAGACTAGGAATTCACAGAAGGGATCTACTCAAACTAATACCTGACTGCGGGGAACAAAAAAGAGGGGCAGAATCCCTAATCAAGAAAAGAGGAAATGGGACGGGGAAGCTAGTGGGCAGCAGAAGATTGACTCAATGATTAAAGTAGAGAAGGGTGGAGCCCTTCCTGAACAACAATGAAAATCTTAACATGGAATGTTAGGGGCTTAAACGCCCCTAACAAATGGAGCCTCATTAGGTGCCATGTAGAAGTAAGTCATGTAGAAATCTGTCTTCTTCAAGAAACAAAATTAGACGGACCAGACTTGGCAAATTTTGGAAAAAAGTTGAAGATGTGGAAATGGACTGGGGTGGAAGCGGAGGGTGCTTCAAGAGGCCTAATAATTATTTGGAAACCTCAGTCAGTCTTAGTAGAGACCTTGAACTCGATTCGGTACTGGATGGTGTGTAAGGTAAGGAGTCTGATTTTGAACCTTGATTTTAATTTGATTAATGTTTATGGACCCTCTTTGAGTATACAGAAAAGGATGGTTTGGCTTGAACTGAACGATGTTTTGAGAGGGCTGAATCAAGGTTTTAGCATAATTGGAGGAGACTTCAATGCAATTCTTAGGCAAGAAAATAAGAAAGGCGGCTCAAGGAAAGTCCTGTAGTCTCAAATTGATTTTTGTAGCTTTGTGGAAAGAAATTCTTTATTGGAAATCCCAATAGGCAATGGCTATTTCACTTGGACGAACCGCAGAAAAGGGTTTGGTAGTATAGCGGAAAAGCTCGATAGATTCTTCTTCAAAGGAAACTTGAGCCTTTTTCCCTTTACTTTTGAAAGCAAGATTAACTCTGGGAGTGGTTCTGATCATTTTCTAGTACAACTCCAAATAGTTGGGGAGAAGGGACCGATCCGATGTCCATTTAAATTTGAAATGATGTGGTTTAAGGATCCCCAAGTTATGGGATTGATGGAATTGTGGTGGAAGGAATTCTCTCCGGGGGGATCAAGCTTGTTTGATGTGATTACAAAGTTAAAATTTGTGAAACAGGAGCTCAAACAATGGAACAAGGTGAGCTTTAAGAATATTTTTGCAGAGAAACTACAAACGGAGCAAGAATTGGATAGTCTGGTTGAAGAAATAATGAATAATGGGATGGATGAAGCTTGCTACATGAAGGAACAATTTCTTTCTAATAAACTTAACGAAATCTTGGCTAAAGAAGAGATTTTTTGGAGACAAAATCTAGGGAGGTTTGGTTGAAGGTAGGGGACTGCAATTCAAAACTCTTTCATAACTCTACAAAAGCTAGGAGGGAATTTAACATAATCTCTTGCTTGAAAGACGAGGATGGTCATTTGATGGAAATCAGAGACTCATCCGTCTCATATTTTTAGAACTTGCTTAATGATTGGGAGGGCTGAAATTTGGAATCACAAAAGGCTTCCCTATAATCCATTCCGAAGTTGATCTCTCATGCTCAAATGGGAGCTCTAAATGCTAAATTCTTAGAAGCTGAAGTGAAAGAGACAGTCTTTGAGATGCAGCTAGAGAAGGCTCCCGGGCTGGATGGGTTTCCGGCAGCGTTCTTTCAGAAGTGCTAGAGTTTTGTGGGAAAGGATGTATGGGAAGCATTAGAAGATTATAGAAGTAACAAAAGAGTACTAAAGGAAGCTAATAATACCCTAATTTCTCTTATTCTGAAGAAAGAGAAGCCAGATTCATGGGAAGATTTTTTCCCAATCTCATTGTGTAACATAGTTTATAAAATATTGGTTAAAGTAATAGCCAATAGACTAAAGAAGATTCTTCCCATAATAATATCTGAGGAACAAACAGGCTTTGTTCTTGGACAATCAATTCTAGACAGGGTGATAATCACTCAAGAAGTCATTCACTCAATCCAAAAATTGAAGAAACTGGCAATGCTACTGAAATTGGACATCAAGAAAGCATATTACAGAGTGAATTGGAGATTTCTCTTCAAGGTGATGGAAGCCTTCAGCTTTCAAAAGGAATGGTTAGATTGGATTTTTGGGTGGGTGGCTAGTCCGTGTTTCTCTGTGTTGGTTAATGTTTCTCCAAAGAGATACTTTACTGCTTCAAGAGGTTTGAGGCAAGGGGATCCTTTATCTCCTTTCTTGTTCATTATAATGGTTGAAGCCTTGGGGAGATCACTTAACAATGCAAGGAGGTCTGATTGGATTGAGGGCTTGCAAGTAACTGGCAACCTCCCCAATATTACACATCAACAGTTTGCGGATGACACAATGTTGTTTGGTGTTGCTTCAGCAAAGGAAGCACAAAGATTAAAAAGCATTCTAGAAGATTATTTTCGAGCTTCTAGGAAGGAGGTAAGTAAGGCTAAATCTGAGGTCTTTTTCTTTAACTCAAATTGTCCCTGTGAACTCCAAATTCTGCGGATTTTAGGATTCAAGAAGGGTCAATTTCCATGCAAATATTTGGGGCTTCCATTCGATAAGGGCATTAAAGTAGCAGTGTATGGAGCTCTTTAGTGGCTCGTTGTAAGGATCGAATATCCTCATGGAAAAATAGGTGGTTGTCCTGGGCAGGGAGGTTAACTCTGTTGAAATTTGTCCTTTCAGCACTTCCCATCTATATGATGTCCTGCTTGCAAGTATCAGTAGGTGCGAGAAAAGATTTGAATCGTGTAATGAAGGATTTTTTTTGGAAAGGTACTTCAGACCAAAAGAAAATTCCTCTTATAAAATGGCAGAAGGTTTGCGAGAAGCGAGAGAGAGATGGTGCTAGTTTGAGGAACGTCCTTTGACAAAACAAGGCACTGGGGGAAAAATTAGCTTGGACTATTCATTCTTGCCTTGATCTAAAATGGGTGAAGATAGTCAGAGCAAAATATTTGGAAGCAGATCCCTATTGCTTCCTGGTAGGAAAATCCTTGCCAAATGGGTCCCGAATATGGAATTTCATTAAAAATTCTAGAGAGCTTATCACAAACTTTCTTACATGGGAAGTTAGGGACATAAAAGAGGCTTTGTTCTGGGAAGACTCCTAGGAAGGTCACCCAACCTTGGCAAAAAATTCGAAGCTCTTAAGAATAAAGGAAAAGACAAAACAAATTTGGGCTTTGAAAGTTTGCGATTATGTAGATCGATTGGAAGCCCCAACAAAGGGTCTCCTTAGGTGGAAATCGCTAAGAAATTTGGATCTTGAAGTTCAAGAAATAGAAGCCTTTGAGAAATTTTTATCAAAAAGAAGGATTTGGTGTAGGTAGGGGAGCGATTGATTGCGTTGGGATGCTTCTCCAAATGGGATTTACTCGGCCAAGATAGGATATAATATCCTATCATCTTCAAGAGATGAAAGTTCGGTGATCCCTCTGAGTCTTTGCTGGAATAAAGCATGTCTCCCAAAAGTAGGGATTTTCGCATGGGCCGCAACACAGGGAAGAGTCCTCACAGGAAACAGGTTTATCATGGCCCGTCTAGATGCCCACTTTTCCAAGAGGTTGAGGAAATAGTGGACCACTTGCTCTTAAATTGCAAATTCACTTATCAGATGTGGTGTTGGTTGTGCACAAAGTTGCACTGGTTTACTGTCTTTCCCAATACCTTATTAGAATGTCTAAACGCCTAGCCTAGCTGCTATCATAATACCATCTTTGGGGATTTATGGGTGATGAGCCCTTCAATTTTAATCTAGGAAGTGTGGAAGGAGAGGAACATATGTCTTTTTTAGGATAAGGAGTTGTTGATCCCAAGACTTCAGTGTAAAATTGAGGCGAGCATTGTAGAACTTTTCAATGCACGTTTGGAGGATAAGACCCCAAAGAAAATAAATTTTGCAAAATGGGATGCCTAGATTATGAAACAATGGTATGGAATTAAATTCCCTCCCTTTGGAGGAACAGGAAATGCGGCGTCTGTTGAACTACGCAACAAAACACAGTGGCTTCCTCTTGAGCAGGGTTGGGTCAAATTGAACTTCGATGGTGCATCAAAAGGGAATCTAGGGCTATTTGGGGCCGGTTGCATTGTGAGAACTTCCTCAGGTACGATTTTGGGGAGATTGGCACAACCTCTTGCTGAAGGAACAAATAATGCAGCCGAATTCCAAGCTCTCCTGCTTGGACTGAATCTTTGTAAGGATCTGGGAATTAAAAATTTGGTAGTAGAAGGTGACTCAACTCTGGTCATAAATTCTCTTAGGACTAGGAAAATTCATAATTGGAGGTTAGGGGTTTATTTGGAAGTTGCACTAGAGCAATTAGGGAACTTTGAACAAGTGATGCTCAATCATACGCTGAGGGAAGGTAACACAAAATTTGATTCCCTATCAAATAAGGGAGTAACTAGACCTGGCTTCAAAGAATGCATTATAGTGTGAATGAACATTGTGGGTGGTAGGGTGCCTGCCCTCACGCTCCTTCTCTTATTAACCCATGAGCCTAATGGAAAAGACAGGGAAGATCATTCGCAGGTGATGAGAGAGGAAATCGGGGTGTTGGCAGGGGAGTGCAAGTTGGCAGAAACGTGGCAAGGCCACATCACCTCCTCTATCGTTAGCAATAACCCAAGGCGACAGGGGGACGTCGGTAGAAGGCTTTAAGAGGAATTGGAAGTCCACCTAAAATGGGGAGATCCTGGAGGTGACCGTCGTTTTAATGATTCATGATGGCCATGACAAACAGCGAGACACATAAAGTATGGAATTCGTGTTAGATCATGCAAATCGGTCGGGTGGCAGAAGATGTTTATTATGAGGTGATGTTCGAGTTAAGGCTTGTGGTTGCAGGACAAAATCTTCATGCAAGGACGAATTTCCTTGCATCGCCATTATTCCAAGCTCGTGTGCGATGGTTCGGCCTTGTTGTTTGCGGGCCTTTTAAATGTTGATGGACGATGGCATTTATTCCGTATGGTTTTCGAAACTTGTCTTGTTGGTTATCTTTGTGCAGGGAGCTTTCGGCTAGAGCGTAGCTAATGGCAAAGGTGAGCATATCAAAATTCATGATTTTCATCTCCGCGGAGGGGCTGGAAAGTTTCGGCACCAACACTCTTGTTTCGTTGGTGGCGATGGAGAGGCAAATAGCATTTATGGAGATCACAGACCAAAGGCTGAAAAGAATTCTACTTGTGGATGATCCTTTGGTCATGGTAGCGGTCAAAATGATTTTAGGAAAGGACCACCTAGACATAAAGGAATTTGCGAGGGAATATGCATACATATCCTCAGGGTTCTTGGTTGCCATTATGGATGTGGAAGTGTTTAAGGTGGAGGCAAGGGAATTGATGGTGAATCTATTCTGCGGCGACCTGTTAGGAGGTTTGGAGAAGACACTGAAAGCAGCCTTCGTGGGCAAAGGAATTTTGTGTCCCTCTAACTTGGAGCTCCTTTGGAAGACAGATGAAGCAGTAAAGGTATACCCCTTTCTTTTAGACTTAAAGGGGACTAAGCTCATGAGGCACAAGATGTCCTCGACAATGGCGGTTGAATTTTTGAAACGAAAAATGGGGTTGGAATGGGTGGAAGATTTTACTACATTTGCAGAATTAAATGGATTTCTGTGAGGCTCGACCTCTGTGTATGAACTTTTTTTATTTTAAAGTTATAGCTCGGTGTTGGGTTTTGAGATATGCAAAGTGACTACAATTTTGTGTTGGGTGTAGTGTGGTCCCTGGGTTGGTAGGGTTTTGTTTCTATGGTAGATCGGTGGTTTTCCTGCGTAGCAGACGAAATGTACTTTTTCTCAAAACTTTAATATAAAATATAATCCTTGCATATCAAAAATATATATATATGATGTTCTGAAATATATATTTAAAATTCTAATTATACAAACACTTGTAAAAGTTAATTTTTTTTAATACACTAAATTTATTCTTAATAATGACTTCTTATAGATTTAAGATCACTTTTAACAACTTACTTTAGTATAAATTAATAAAATTATTTTAACTTAATAATTAATATTTAGATCTTTAATTTGTGTGAAATTTAACAACCAATCTATTATTTTTTAATTTACGTTTTCACTTTTTAAATTCTTCTATTTCTCTTTTTTATTTCAAAAATATAATTTTTTAATGAATAGATAGAATGTTAGTACATTGTAATAATTTTTATAATATTGAGTTAATTTTATATTGATGTTTTAAATATTGTACTTTATTGTTAACAAGAAGTTCAAGATTAGGCCTTATGCCTCAACTTCATTACTAGATCTCACTTATAATTTCTTTGAGGTCACATTAAGTGCATGGAACTATTTGATTCTATTATTAAACAACTCACCCCAAAGGAGCGTTGCCTTAAAAACATAGGTCAAGTTATTATATGACAAGTTCAAGATAACAAGTGTGGTATTACATAGTGTCAGAGTACCTTGTCCATGTAGAAATGTAATGTGATGTATGTTGATACCAAATTTGTAATATAGAAGATTAATTCATCCACTATTATCAGACGAAAACTTGAAACATTACAATAAGCTTGTCATTGACTTCTAAAGAAATTAATTATGGACAAAATAATTACCTTTTAATGATTGATTCTTAAAGAAATTAATTATTCGTATAACTTCAATTTATACTCTTTATACCAAAAAATAACAAACTATAGAACATTTATTCTTCCTCTAAACAAATTTATAACAATTAATTTTTTATTTTAATTCTATGAACATCTATAATTTTTACTAATATTTAAATTAAAAAATTAAAAAATAAAATAAAACCATCATCAAATTTTGATATAGTTGGTATGAACTTTCCACAGTCCATGAGAACTAATGATGGATCAACTAATGATGGATCACTGAATGTGATCTAAAACATTGAAAGAAAAATATACACACTTTAATCTTTCTCATGATGAATCATTGAATATGATCTGAAAATCGAAAAAAATTATACACAGTTTAATCCAAAAACTTACATTCTATAAATTTCGATATTACAACCAAAAGTGACCGTCAAATTACAGACAGGTAGACAACTCTCGTGCAGACTGCAACTCTTACGAAAGCATAGAAAAGAAGAAAAGACTTCTCCTAATCCACCGAAAAAAGGTGCTTTGCAGCAAAACCATCTGTCAACTTTTTTAAAGCAGCTAACGGCGGACTGTATGTATGGAATATACATCTTTTATACAATCGGGGGTGTGGAAGTCGTTGGCATGGGAACGGGGTATATTTTTGATGGGCGCAGGCGGACCAGTGCGGTCAGAATTATAAAGATAATGACATTTCTGCAATCGAGGACCATTCTACTTTAGAGTCGTTGGAAGTTCCAGTGTAAAAGTAATACAACATGCTCTAGATTTGCATAAGCTAAGTAAAGAAAATGAAGAAATGTGGACAAGAATATGTCTGGATATTCTACTCTTTAGCGACTGTTTCTTCTATTCATGAGCTATGCTATTCATCTCTTGTCAAATCTTTGGCTGTTGGGGAGCAAGAACAAGATGGTGAATTGCAGAGCCTTCTTTAGAATTACGATCATGTTTTGCATGGGTTTGCAGCCAAGTTCACTGGTGCGCAAGCCGAAGACTTGGAGAAGATGGAAGGAATTAAAAGATGTAAGATAATCTAAATTAACAAGTACAAAATAATTTAATTTCTTAGAACAAAACCTATCATATGATTGAGGGAGTTGATAACTATAAGATTCTAAAGATCATGAAAATATTAAATATACAACAATGTTTTCAAAAAATTATAAGGCACCAATGTTCTCGAAACTTATATTTATAAAATTTTCTGAAGTCAAATTTTTTTAATCATAATTGGTGCTCCCAACTTTTAACGTCACTCCATCAAAAGGATATACATGAAATACTTTGTGTACATTAGTTCTCCCATGAATAATATTTTCTAAAGACTTTTGTGTATATTAGTTCTCACAAGAATAATGTTTTCTCATCGACATATTACTTTATATAATGCTCTTTTGTCCTAAATTTGAGGAGGAGACTCATGCCTTATTCCCCTTTCACCAAATTATAGGAGATCACCATGAAGAAACTATTTCACATCTTTTTACACAAACATCTCATCTCAATTATTAAGCAGGTAAGTGAGCTTTTAGATTCAACTGTGTAAATTTTTAGATGGACATTTCGGATCACACCCAGTGATCCATCATCAGGATGAAGAGGAGAAAGTGAGATTAGATTGTAGAAAAAGTCCGAAAAGAAAGAAGACTAAATTTACAAACTATTTTTGAAAGCTTAATCCTCAGTGTCACAAGAAGCTTTGCTTGCTCCCATTAAGAACAGCAATAATAGATATTAATTTTTGAGCTTTTAGATTAACTGTTAAAGGAGGTCTTAAATGAATCCGTGAGGCCCAGTGGATAAGAACGACGACAATGAGCATCCAATGGTAACATAGTTTCCTCGTAAACAGGCTTATCCTCTGTAACCAAGCAAGCAAATAGTAATACAGGTGGGGAAGGAGATCCACTTTTTCTTTTCCTTTTCGAAGAGTGGGAAAGGCTCTCCACCTTCTGAGTTGACATTTCGTACTCTGTCGGAATTATTGAACGAGCAATACAAACAAGAGGAACAGTAGCTACCAGTTGCCATTAACACAGGAAATGGGACTCAATCAATATCACCACTTTCTTTCCAATCCATTCCACGTGTAGCTGATGCTCCCTCTTACCACCCGTACTAAGCATGTGATGTTTTTTTTTTGTACTGTCTATGCAGCCAACTGAATTCACATTTGACTGTATTTATTAATTAATTGAAAATAAAAAGTGCGTTTTTTTCAATTAATTAATAAATACAGTCAAACGTGTATTCTGTGGCATATGGCAAATTCATCGTCAATAATTTATTGACGGAAAATTCACTGTCAACAATTCATTATGGGAAAATTCACCGTCATGACAATTCACCATGCTAAAAATTAATTGTATGAATGTTTAGCGGTTAATTTTCCATGGCGGTGAATTGCTGGTGGTCATGAATTTTCCCATGGTGAATTGTTGATGGTGAATTTTCGGTCAGCGGTGAATTTTCCTAGAGCCATATTTTGTTGGCTGCACTGTCGTCGTTAGTTTTTATCATTACACGAACTA
The DNA here is from genome assembly GCA_007258455.2 of Sequoia sempervirens. Classification (NCBI taxonomy): domain Eukaryota; kingdom Viridiplantae; phylum Streptophyta; class Pinopsida; order Cupressales; family Cupressaceae; genus Sequoia; species Sequoia sempervirens. The sequence continues at coordinate 64,433 of VDFB02358733.1, forward strand.
CTTTCTCATATAATTTGTAAATGAAACTTTTTCTATTACATTTGAAACGAAGTATCTTATATGTTAACTGAAAAAGTAAATTAAAATAAATAATTAAAAACAAATGTGAATAATTATATTTATGTTGAAATAATTAAAAAATAAATAAAATGGAAAATAAAAAAATTATGAATAATAATATTATCTTTGAAATTTTGTTTGAGTAATTGTAATTGTTAAGAGAATGAGTTTTACATGCCTTCAAAATTGAAGCTGGAATTTAAAAATTAAAGTTAAAGATAATGTCTAATAATAAATTTGGGGAGGCCAAATTTATTTTAATTTTTTTATAATTAATTAATTTATATCATTTCAATTTTAATAATGAAGAGTAATTTAAAATAAAATTTAAGTTTTCAAAAAATAAGTAAAATTTATCACAAATTTTATAATATTATAAATATCAAAATATAAGATAGTTATTTTGTTCTAATTTGTTATAAAAAATAAATATATATCAAATTAGATAAGAATTTGTATATTTTAAATGAATAATATTTTTCTTTTATTTTAATTATGTTGAGAGCAATAAAAACTATTAAAAATATATAAGATTTATTAGAATTTTCAAAGTAAAAACAAAAAAAAGCATACAAAAGTAAAATAAGTGTACTAATTTTTTCCTTGAAAAGTAATGTAAATAAAATAAAATAATTATTAAACAATTTTTAAATTTATGTTTGTGTGTGCAAAAAAAAATTCTAAAGTACAACAAAATAAATGTTAAGTAAATAAATATTTTATCTTCTTTTCGTCTATTTGTCTATTTGTGTCTTTCTTCAAAAGAATATTTTTTTCCATTAGAGTACAAAGCTTGCTTCATTATGATTTCCCTTTCCTAAACATTTACACTTTTTATTAATAAATATTTATTTATTTTTTAAAATTATTTAAAAATAGTTAGGGGAAAAGTCCCATAGTCGTCAGGGCTAACTTCGTCATTCGTGCAGAGTGCAAAATAGGTCCAATTTCTTTTTTTTTTTTTGGGCTTCTTCATAAGCGAGTTAGGACCTTAAAAAGAAAAATTTGGCTTCTAGGTATTTAAAATGTGCCTTGTGGAACCCGTAAAGCAAAAGGTGCTCAAAAAGGGTGTTTTTAAACCTCCGTCCCTTACACCTTTACCACTTCGCCAGTACCTATTCATTTAGACACCAATAAAAAACCACAAAAATTTAAGATGTTTTCAATAGTTTTCAATGTGTTTTAATTTTTTTGGTCAACTACACATTCAGTAGTGAACATATATTGGTGTAATTTGTAAATTTTTATTGGCATAATTGAAACAATGTAATGAATAAAATGTAAACGGTTATTGGGGGGTTAGGTGAACAAGGAGTAAACAGCAATTGGATCATGAACAACAATTGGGGTTTTCCCCTATGTACACAAAATAATTTATTTTGTAGTTTGAGAAATAAAATAACATATAAAATTATTCAAATAAGTTCTTTATGTCAAATAAATAGTTATGTACTTGAAATATGAAATAAATAATTTATTATAAAATGTAGATAAAATAATTTAGATACATTAAATTCATCTACCAAAAAATTAGTGAGATATCCTCTAGAAATACCTATCTAACTTGTGTCATAAATTTAAAAGTATCTCTATATTGATATCTCTCAATATCTTATAAATAAATGTATTCAAATATCTATTATAATTTATTATCATAAGATAAATATATACACTAATATTTAAAGATGTAATACTAAAATTTTATGTAAAATTGCTAAAAGCACACTTTGAGCAATTGAAAAATCCGTCTAATCAAATAAAAACTTGTTTATTTTATTAAATTCTTTAATACAAAAATGAACAATTATATTATGTCTAAAGAAATTTAATAAACTTTATAAAAATAAAACATATTTACTATTAACCTAAACAAACTTTATTTCAAATCATACAAATAGAATTTCCTTGTTCTAATTTATCATTTAAATAAAATAATAATATTTCTTCTAATTCTAATTTAATATTATAAAAATAAAGATACACCTTTTTTTTAAAATACAATACTCCAACTTTGTGAAAATGATAAAGCAGATCTATAATTTACAAAAATAAATTTTAAGTTAAACTAGAATATATAAATTTTGAAAGATTATTTTTTTATTAGAAAAATAAATAAAAATTATAAATTAGTATAAAATTTCTGAATTGAAATTGTGTAGTTTTTACTTCATGATCCAATTTCACGATCTATTGTCAAGATATTGTGCAAAAAGAAGAATAATATGTTAAAAGCTTCAATTTGATATTCCATGATCCATCATCAAGTTATTATGTAGATAGAAGAATAATATATTAAAGCTTCAATTTGAAAATAAATATTTGTATGCAAAATTGCAAATTCAGCTCCTGTGCATGTTTAAACGTAAAGCTTGAACACTATTTGCAGTGGAAATGTAGAAAACGGCAAAAGTTCCATAAAAGCAGGCAACTCTTATGTAGGTGTTGAATTTAAAAACAGCAGAATAAATGAAAGAAAAGAATGCAGAAAATAAAACAATGAAGAAAACAGAACACACAGAAAATGAACACAAGATTTTATAATTGTTCACCCAAATATGGCTACGTCCACTTTGAGAAGATTCTTATTATATTAATGAGATTCTCATTATATTAATTCTCTGATTTTTCATACAGCACATCTATATCCAGTATCTTCATATATAACCCTCTTACAAAGAAGAATCCAGATGCATGGCATGCACGGAGGAGGAGACTCTGGTTACATAAAGATGCTGCCTTTTTACCAAACATAGGCAGCGGTTACAAGGAATAGTAACTCCAGCCGTTACTTCTCTGACTTGGCTTCACACGTAGCGGTTACAAGGAATAGTAACTCCAGCCGTTACTTCTCTGACTTGGCTTCACACGTAGCCAACAAAGGAAAACAAAAGTGTGGTTAATCCACCGAAAAAAAAATGCTTTGTAGCGAAAGCATCTGTCAACTCTCTTTACTAAATAAAGCGGCTAGGTAACGACGGACTGTATATATGGAATATACATATTTTATACAATCGAGGAGGTGGAAGTCGTGCGCATGGGAATCGGGATATTTTTGATGGGCGCAGGCAGCCTAGTGCGGTCAGAGAGAGGACCATTCTATTATAAATATAATGGCATTTCCGTAATCAAGGACCATTCTATTTTATAGTCGTTGGAAGCAAAACGACATGCTCTAGATTTGCATAAGCTACGTGCTGGGTCTGATCTACGCGAAGAAAATGAAGAAATGTGGACGAGAATGGTTTTGGATACTCTACTCTTTAGCGACTGTTGCATCTTGTGCCATTGCAGGGTCGCTCAACGATGGCCTTGAGGGAGCTAGACGGACATACATAGTCCATATGTCCAAGTCCCGTAAGCCGTCTCTCTTTGACACTCATGAGCTATGGTATTCATCTCTTGTCAAATCTTTGGCTGTTGAGGAACAAGCACAAGATGGTGAATCCCAGAGCCTTCTTTACAGTTATGATCAAGTGTTGCATGGGTTTGCAGCAAAGCTCACTGGTGCGCAAGCTGAGGCCTTGGAGAAGACGGAAGGAGTTTTGGCAGTGCATGCAGAGAGCGTGTATGAGCTTCACACCACGCGCAGTCCAGAGTTTTTGGGATTGGAAGGGAACAATGGTATGTGGGTTGAGTCTGACAGCGCTGATGATGTTGTTGTGGGAGTGCTGGACACTGGAGTTTGGCCTGAGAGCCTCAGCTTCAGCGACCACGGAATGAAGCCCGTGCCGTCGCATTGGAAGGGAAAGTGCGAGTCCGGGACGGCGTTCAATGCCTCTCATTGTAATAAAAAGCTGATCGGCGCAAGGTTTTTCTGTAGAGGCTACGAGGCTACACACGGGCCAGTAAACGGGGCGAAGGAGTTCAGATCACCGAGAGATGAGGATGGTCATGGCACACACACGGCCTCAACGGCTGCCGGGTCGATGGTGATGGATGCGAGCCTGTTGGGCTATGCGAGAGGCACTGCCAGGGGCATGGCGCCTTCCGCGAGACTTGCAGTTTACAAGGTCTGCTGGGTGGGGGGATGTTTCAGCTCGGACATTCTTGCGGGTCTAGAAAGAGCCGTTGAAGACGGCGTGAATGTCTTGTCATTGTCCCTCGGCGGAGGAGTTGTTTCGTACTACAAAGACGGCATTGCGCTGGGTGCCTTCGCAGCCATGGAGAAGGGGATCTTCGTCTCTTGCTCCGCGGGTAACGCCGGTCCGGATCCCCTCAGTTTGGCCAACGTCGCCCCTTGGATCACCACCGTCGGTGCCAGCACGCTCGACAGGGATTTCCCGGCCTTTATAATTTTAGGCAGCGGGGTCCGTTACGGTGGCGTGTCTTTATACAGCGGAGAGAGGTTGCCCCGAGGGAAACTGCTGCCTCTTATCTATGCAGCCAATGCGAGCAATGGTAACGGCGGCAGTAACCTGTGCTTGAAGAACACGCTGAATGCGGAGCTAGTGAGAGGCAAGATAGTTCTGTGCGACAGAGGAATCAGTGCCAGGGTGGAGAAGGGCGAAGTGGTCAAATCATTGGGCGGGGCGGGCATGATACTTGCTAACACTGCAGCGAACGGGGAAGAGCTCGTTGCCGACAGCCATTTGTTTCCGGCTGCAGCAGTGGGCCGAAGATTTGGTGATTCCATCAGACACTACATCAACACGAGCCCAAAACCGAGAGCAACGATAGAGTTCAAAGGCACCGTGCTGGGGATCAGACCATCGCCCGTAGTGGCCGCCTTCTCTTCGAGAGGACCCAATCCCTTGACGCCGCAGATTCTCAAGCCGGACGTAATCGGGCCGGGTGTGAACATTCTAGCCGCCTGGACGGGCGTCGCCGGACCATCGGAACTAAGCTCGGACAGCCGAGTAGTCGACTTCAACATAGTATCTGGAACGTCCATGTCGTGCCCTCACGTGAGCGGTGTGGCGGCCCTGCTAAAAGGCCAACATCCGGAATGGAGCCCGGCGGCTATAAGGTCGGCTCTCATGACCACGGCCTACACGCTCGACAACACACGAAAACCAATCAAAGACGTGGCCACGGGCAACAACTCCACTCCCTTTGACCACGGCGCTGGTCACGTGGATCCCCATAAGGCACTCACGGCGGGTCTGGTCTACGACATGGACGTACAAGACTACGTCGACTATCTGTGCGGGCTAAGCTACACTCCGCAGCAACTCAGGCTCATTGCCAGGACCAATGTCACCTGCTCTAAAGCCGCGCTTCGTCGCAGGAATCCCGGAAACATCAATTACCCGTCGTTTTCAGTTGTATTTGGAGTCAACCCTAGCTTGGCTAACAAATCGTCATCATCTTCCATCAAATACACGAGGACCGTAACGAATGTGGGTACGACCGGATCGACATACAGAGTTGCGTTTTCCGCCCCTCCGGCGGTGAGAATAGCGGTGCGGCCAAAGACGCTCAAGTTTGAAAGGCCCAACGAGAAGCTGTCCTACACAGTCAACTTCACAGCCAGAAGAGTGGCAGTTAGACCCGTCAGAGCAGCCTTCGGGTCGATCACATGGACAGATGGAGTACACAAAGTTAGGAGTCCAGTTGCCTTTAGTTGGCACTCATAATTGGTAATTTTGTGTCTCTTTTCCTTTTTATGTCGTGTCTGTCGTCCCTAATACAGTCCTTCCACCAATCTTCAACTTGTGTCAGATATGAACTACATTGTCGGTGGATTCGCAGCTTTGGCTTGTCAATCGCGTGTTTTTAAGTGTAAACAAGTGTTTTGTTTCTTCGTTTGTGACAAAACTTTCATTGATTTCCAAGACTGGAAAATAAAATCACGAGGATTAGATGAATGGTAACAGTCTAGAAAGATGCTTTGTGGTTGGAAGTTGCATGACGCTTCTTGGCTGGGCGATAATGCTGATTGTAATCAACTCAAACTTTTCCTGCTTTTAAGCTCAATAGTCAGTGTTTTACAGCTTTGACTGATAAAGCAAAAACTATTTCATGCCCTAAAAGTAGTGTCTGTGCTCAAAGTTTGTCCAGCCAACACATGACAACCTGGGGAATCATATGCATTTGTTCGAGCAGGGCAGGCCTTGAATTTGACGGCCACCCTTACCTGTCATATAAAATTTTGTGATGGTTTGTTCATTTTTTATATAAAATCTTTTATATTAAAATATTATTGATTTTATTAATCACACATATTAGTATATATATATATATATAATTTATTAATAATATTTATAAAAAAGTCGAGAGATATCCTAGTATATATAGAAAATGAATTTGCATGTTGGTTACATTTCGTTTATTTGCATGTCGGTTACATTCGTTTATATGCATGTCGCTTACATTTCTTTTATTTCTTTTATAATATATATAACTATTGCCAAGTAGGAGAACGTCAAAATAAACATAACTTCAAAAAATGTACATGCATCATGTGCTTTCATTGTAGAAGTCTCTCGGCTTAATTAAATATAATTTTTTTTTATAAATTTCTATTTTTAATGTAACACAAGTAATTTGGTTAATTTTTAATGTAAGTCAAATAATATGGTCTAATAAATTTCTAAGTTGCAATATACAGTCCAAAATGCAAAAAAATGCCCACATAGACCATTAAATTTCAGGCCTGGAGTGAGGCAAATTTCAGTATTCAATATGTGAAGAATTGGAAATTCACCTAATGTTCTTTGGAGTCAATGACAAACTTATAAACAACAACAAAGTTGTTTACAACATTATATTTTGGAAAAGTATAATTTATATTTATTTAAAAATATTAATTAGATTTATAAATATTTTTTTTAAATAATGTTTCAATTGTCTAATTAAACCTTTTCATGAAGTATCATTTATCAATATATTCTTTCTTGATGTTAACCAAGTTTACAAAATGATCTCAAAACTTCAAAAAAAATAGAATGATGTAATTTCTTTTGTAAATACGATTATAAGTTGTACTTGAGTGTTTATATATCTCAATTCTACTTCTTTCCTCTTAACCAAATCTTGAATAAAATGATACTTCAAATCACAATGTTTTGTCCTAGTATGATGAATAAGATTCTTGGCTAATTGCACTCATGTTATCACAAAAAATTACAATTAGCTAATTTATTTCTCCCTAATTTCTTTTAGAATTTTTCAAATCTGTAATGCTTGTGTACCTATAGAAGTGACTGTAATATACTATGTTTTTGTATATAAAAGAACAACCAAACTTTGCTTTTTTGAGCTCTATGTAACCAAATTTGAACCAAGTGAAAATAATTAAATTGGATGGTCATCCAAACTATCACTCCCCTTTCAAAATCACTAAATCCAACAAGTTCAAAGCTTTTAGAAGCATAATAATGAATATTAAAATTTGTAGTACCTTTCGCTTACCTCAATATCCTCTTTGTTGCCTTCATATGAATTTCAGATAGCTTAGTCATACCTCAAAACAAGATAAAACTAAATAAGCAATATCTTCTTTTGTGTGCATTAAAAACATCAAACTTCCAATAATACTTCTATAAGTTGTCTCATAAACTATTTTAGCACCATCTTCTCTAGATGACTATCCTCCATAAGTAGTTGAGTGGAGGCTAGTTTACAATCAACCATACAAATTTTCTTCAACATATATTTTGCATAATTTAACAAATGAAAATTTTATCCTTATTTTGATAAAGAGGTAAAACTTTTATTTCAAATTCATTCATCTTGGCAATTTTGAATTCACCCTTCATCTTAGAACTATTGGTCATATACAACAAATCATTGACATACAATCTTATAATAAGAATATAATTACATTGTTTCTTGTAGTTAAGAGTAGACTCACTTTTAGTTCTCTTGAATCTATTTTAATGAATTTTTTTATTAATCTTAATATACCATGTTTTTAGTGCTTTCTTGAGCCATACAAAGCCTTCTTCAACTTGTAGACTTGGTGTTCTTACCCTTCAATTTGAAATGTTGTGGTTGTTGGACATAAATTTCCTCTTCTAAGACTCATTTAAAAAGCCACTTTTTACATCCATGTGATGTATGTCTATTTCTTTTGAGTTGCTAGAGAAACCACCATTCTAATGGCCCCTTATCTTGGTACTAGTGTAAATGTGTCTTCATAATATATCCCATATCTATATGTGAAGTCTCATACAACTAACCATGCATTGTGTCTTTCAACACTACCATCACTATTTTACTTAGTCTCATAGAACATAGTGACAATCCTTTTTCTATCATGTAAAAGCTATGCAAGCTCCCTTGTATCATTCTTATGAATGTAATCTATGTCTTTTTACATTGGGTACACCCAAACCTCATTAATATGTGCATATTCAAAACATGTTGGCTCAAACTTAGCCTATGAAAGTAAGGAAAAATTTACTATCTCACCTTTTGGATCATTTTCATGTGCTTGATTTGTACTCCTTTGATAAATTTCACTTGGGCTTCTTATCTTTCCTGTAGAACTTGGACTTAAAGCTAGACTTACACTAGAATTAAAAGAGGGGCTACATGGTGGAATTGCAATATTTAGAACTAAAATATTATTGTGCTACTTATTAACAATATCATTAGTAATGATGGCACCTTCAAATTTTGTAAATTTGAAGTGCTTATTTCTCTTCAATGTGTCAACATAGCCTGGGCCTACATCCTGCTAAATATGCCCTGGAGCTCATCTTCGCCAATTAAAATTTTACAACTCAGAGGTTATCTTACAAATCCGTCTAGTAGAATGTTTATTAGTACATATGGTAGTGTGTCTGCTTAGTTTTAGGCCGCTGAGATGAGTTTCGGTATGCTATTTAATCCTTTTCTAACTATGATCGGGCTAAATTTGGTGTTTCGGAAATTTTTAATTTCACAATTCTAAGGGCAACCCATTTCTCATTTTGGTCTAAAACCTCTTAGTTTCTAGTTTCATAAAAAATGGAGGCTATCTTATACATTATTTTAATGTATTTCGATTGTGGTGAACACGTTTGCAGGTCAGTTTACAAAGGAGGTACCTAATTTTGTATTATTGGGAAAAATCCAATTACACACCCATGTTTCATTTAATTGATTAGGTTTGCTCACAAAAAATCATGGCTCCAGGGGTCTTGGTTTGCATGCAGTGAATTTTCTCTATTTGGGAGGGAAAATTAATTTTTTACCCATCTCCTAATGTTTAAAATGCAAATGTCTTGGAAGTGAAATTGCACGTGAATAAGGGAAGTTTTAGGGATTTTTCGGGATTTGGTGTTGGGCACTTCTTTGTTGTATCCACGTGATTTGAATGTGTTTCATTACTGTGAGAAGGGGAATTTTATTGTGGAAAGAAAAATGTAAAGTTTATTCATGTTTTTGTCTTTTGAGAAGATTTTTGCATGCATTTGCAAGCTGAAAACCATTGTTGCAGCCTCCAAAAAAGTGCCTCAACCATTCCTAATGCCTTGGAAGCATTTTTAACATGGTTTCAGATGTTTCTAAATGTCATTAAAAATGACCTTTACAGTGACTGCAATAAGATTTCTTTCTCCCCGTTGCAAAATATGTGGAAGTGTTTTCCTTTTCAAGCATTGATTTGGTCATCGTTGTGATTATTTCCTCAATACCAACATGATTAAGCTACAGAGAGGTAGAAGTGAGGACCAGAGTATTGCAGGTAAAATGTTCAGAGTATGGTTGTTAGAAAAATGTTTATTATAATGTCAGGTTTATTGCACATGTAAATTGAAGAGTTTAGAAGGTTGGAGTGTATGGTAAAATGATATTTTTTAACTACCAGTAAATGGGTTTTTACCCAAGAGTGAAAATTTGCACTTGCCAAGTAAAAATACTGTTGTAAATGACTTTTTACATATAGGTAAAGGAGATGCACGGGAATGAAGGCAAATTAAGTGACAAATAATTTTTTTAGTTGTAAGGAATAAAGGAAAAAGATGGGGGAAATGAAGAGTGAAAAGCATCTTCTAAAGGCTAGTCATGTTGCATATCAAGGGAGCTGAGAGATGCCATGTGTAAGAATGTTGTAGATATATGTCATTGCATTCAGGATTAGTAAGAATGTTGCAGATATGTCCTAAAGAGACTTCATTATTGTAAGGCAGTAATGGCTTAATGGTCACTGGTTTTCTGTTTGGGCTATTACCAAATGGGTTATTTTATTGTGACTCTGTTATGGACAAGGCACTAGTCTAGTGTATGCTTCTTTTGTGCAAACCCTAGAAGGAATCGCCATTTAAAAACTTAATGAACCTTTTCCATTTTCGAGTTTAACTTATTTCGGGTCTTTGTATCTTCATGGAGATTAAAGAACACAAGGGTTATGCTTAGGATTGATTCTAATGTAACTCATTTGTGTGTTTGAGATGAATATTTCTCTTCAATTATATGTTTTTCAATGTGGATTCAAGGTGCAAGGGGATCATGTCTAAATGTAATAAAATGTATAGCATCCTTTATACATTTATCTGAGAATCATCCACATGTTAGAAATCTGCAATGTGTTGTCTAGTGCAAGTCATATCATATGTGCAGATCTTTGAGTAGGAACACCCTCTTGAGTTTTGTGGAGCTCAAAGTGCAAAAGGTTGACTATAGCCTTGTTTGTTGGCCTTTCTTATCTCTAATGTGTTGATAGTGCAAGACCTTTTTCTTAACTTCTTGATCCCTTGGTTTAGGCATTTTTTTTTCCTTAGGATTGGGGGTTGCAAGGAAAAACACCAACAGATTGGTGACTCTGCTGGGGAGATCAGAAGAGTGTCCATTTGGAAAGAGTCAAGCATTTGATGAATTTGGACATCTGGTTCAGATATTAAAGTTTTTAGACTTGGAAGTAGTTTTTTGTAGCAGATTTAAAAGAATTTATGTGTGACTCTACTGTTGGAGGAGACCCATAATGAAATTCATCTTTGAAAGAGCTTCGCATTGTTTGAATTTTAGTCCTCTATGAAGAGATGTGGTGACTCTATGGAAAGAACCTAATGAAATTATGAAGAATGCTCAAATCTATAAAGATTTCTTTTGGTTTTCAAGAAGGATAAGCTTGTGTATGAAAACCATATTTGAAATTATTGAAAAAAATTGGTTCCCTATTGAGTGAAGCTAAGCACTAAGAAAGGGAAATAATAGTGATAATTCTACTTACTTCTAAGTTATAATTTGTAGGTTGTGTATTATGTTGAAGAAGTATGCTTGTTCATAGATATGCCCACTAAAGAGATCTTAGGTGTAGATGCATTTGAGTTATATGCATTGTAATATTTTAAGGTCATGATGAAAGAAAGAAATAGGCAAGTGAATGATCAACTATAGAGTTGATATTGGAAGTTGTGAGGGGTGTAAGAAATGTATCATCCACCTGTATATCCTTGTGGGGTGTCAAGTGTAAACATGAAAATTGTTCAACCCCGGTCATGCCATCAAAGAAATTTCTCTATTGAAAGTGTGATACCTTAGAATTTATCCTACTCTAAATGTGCAAACTAACTAAGAGATGTGAATGACAAAATACCAAGGACACCTCAAGATTAGCCGAAAGATTGATACAACGAAAAGGAAAACAAATAAAATGAAATATAAATAGTTTCACCTTCCTTGTTGTTGATACCCCTTTGATTGGCCCTTGTTTGGAATGGTTTGTGTGCTCCTTAGATGATTGCTTGAGTGACTAGATGGAAGATTCAATGTGCAAATGATTAAAAGGATGGCTAGATGATGGTAAAGGATTGTGGATTCAAATTGGCAGCATGTAGTTATGAAAATGCAAAAGTGTTCTAAATGCCCTTGAAGAGGGGGTATTTATAAGAGAAATTGAATTCTCTAGGGAATTCAATGGTCAAGATTGCTCCAACAAGGCCAAGATGAAGGGCTAAGGTGAGTTGAGAACCCATAAGCCCTCACATCTTGACATGTGGAGGGTGAAGTGGCCAAGGGGATATGAGATGGAGATGAGTTGTTAAGAAGGTACATGAGGTGGAAAAAGGACATGCACCTTGGGGAGTGAGAGGATTTCCTCAAAAAGGGATTCCTTGTCCCCAAGTGGGAGTGAAAGGGACTTTTGAGGAATTTTGGAATTCCTCAAAATCTACATGGGAAAAGGAAAGGTGGTTGGGGAAATAAATGTGAATTAAAAATTCACATTCCTAGGAAAGCCTAAAGGATAAAAGGTGGGCTCCAAAAAGGTGGGACTTGGTCACATGTGGAGATTGTGACAAGTCCAAGGTTCTAGAAGCCTTGGAAGGATGGAATGTATAAAAGAGGGGAATTTAGGAAGAATAAAAAGAAATTAAAAAATTCCTTGGAGAATGATTAGGCTTAATTAATCAGTAATTAGAAGATAGATGAGGATTAGAAGCCAACTTGCAAAAGTTGGAGGATGTGACACATCATAATCAAAGATTAGGCATGTGCACATCCCTAATGAAGAAATTAGGAAATGGATTAGGATTAGATGAAAATGACATGTGAGGAATTAAATAAATGTAATATTTATTTAATTCATTTGATGAAAAAAAGATTAAGGAGGGTAAGGTATTTAATTATTAATTAAATACCTTAGGGATTTGGAATTAAAGATATTAATTAAATAATAGTAATATTATTTAATTAACTCATAAGAGGATGTTTAGATGAAAAGTGATAAATTTGGATAAATTAAGTGTCCAAATTTGGATGTCTACATTTTGCCCCTCTTTGAGATGGTGTTATGAAGTAGCATCATTTCAAAGAATATTAAAATATAGAACCTAGAAGAAGATGGTTAGATTGGAAAAGATGCCCCAGTCATCAAAGGGATGACTAAGAAGAAAGATAATGGGGGTGAAGATGAAGAGTAGGGATTGAGGATGCCCCCTCGAGAGGACATGCGGGTTGAAGAGAACACGTGTGTGCTCTCGAAATAGATGATGTGATGCAAAGGGAGATGAGGAAGATGATGCAAGGTGGTGGGTAAGAGAGAAGGAGAAGCGATAGGAGATGGATGAAGCACAAATGGATTTTAGGACAAAAGGTGATGTTGCCCCAGCCAAGGTACAAGCCAAAATGGGTTGATGATGGATGGAGTATTGTCAATGAGGGAATTAAGGATCCCAAAACAATACGAGGATGGGGAAGGATACATCCCACTAAGTGGTATTGATGAGGGAAGGATACATCCCAAAACACCACTAAAGGATAGGGAAGAATACCTCCCGATGATGATGATGATGATGAAAGTGTTGTTGATGAGGGAAGGATACATCCCAAAACACCACTAAAGGGATAGGGAAGAATACCTCTCGATGATGATGATGATGAAATTGTTGTTGATGAGGGAAGGATACATCCCAAAACAACACCAAAGGGACAGGGAAGGATACGAATGGATGATGATGAAAGTGTTGTTGATGAGGGAAGGATACATCCCAAAACAACACCAAAGGGATAGGGAAGAATACCTCCCGATGATGATGATGATGAAAGTGTTGTTGATGAGGGAAGGATACATCCCAAAACAACACCAAAGGGACAGGGAAGGATACTAATGGATGATGATGAAAGTGTTGTTGATGAGGGAAGGATACATCCCAAAACAACACCATAGGGATAGGGAAGGATACTAAGAGATGATGATGATGGGTCAAGGCTGGTAACGAGACTGGGGACAAAACCAAGGATTTGATTAGGTGATTTGTGCGAGATTGAACAGATGAGGAGAGGATTGATATGTGTGATAGGGAGAAGGATCTTAAGATTTGGTTTGATATCCAAAGGTTTGGACGGCAGATGAACTAAAGCTCAGATTAGGGGTTTGGTGAAGCTCAGATTGGGATAAGATTAAAGCTCAGATGAGGATTGGATTAAAGACCAGAATGATGGAAAGATATGATTGGATTGATTCTACACCGAGTTCTGGGGTTTCAAGGGGCGTAAGGTGTTGACAAGCAGATTTTTCCCGATTTGGCAATTTTTAAAAATTGTCAAATTTTGCCATTTTAGGAAACCTCATGGATAGACTTTTGGGAGTCCCAATTTTTTCCAATAAATACCCATTGGTGAGATAGGATGAATTGCCAACTAACATCTGAAATTCGAGATATGCATTTTGAGTTATGAGCGAAAATAATTTTTTAAAATGCTGGAAAAAAATACTAAATTGGGATTTTGAGGGTCAAGATGAAAGTTTGAGGCCCCGAAAATGTGTCAAATTTTAGCTCAAACGGACACCTGAGTCAAAAGTTATGGCCTCCGGAAGTGTCGGTGTAAAAACCAAAAATCAATTTTGAAAATTTCAAGACATGGGTTTTGTTCGTAGAGGAAAATAAGAAACTGGGTCGGAATCGGTTTGTAGAAAAAAAGTCAAAAATTAGTGGAAAAATGTGATTAGATGAAGATTCTGAAGAAAAATGCGTGGTAGGTCTTTTTTTGCACAAATCTAGACACTTTATTCAATTCTAAAAGCACTTCTAGGCTTTCTCTGCCACGGCCTCACAATCTTCTAATGCATTTTTTATATGTCTATGTTGATGCTATCTTCTTTGAGCCGCCATGATTATACTGGTCTAAGCTTTTGGAGATTCATCTATGGGTAAAGCCATGGGTTTGAATACATTTTCTAACAGAAAATAAATGAAGGTAAGTCTTTTTGCCATTATATTTTCCTTTATCTCCTAAAATAAACTCATATTGAGTCTAGCAAAGACAAGAAAATGAATGTTCTTTTAGCTTTTTACGTCTTGATCTTCATGGGTATTTTTAAAAAAAACTTTGTATGCTATGGTTGTATTTTTGTTGTTCTTTAATGGGTATTTTCCTCAAAACCCATGTTCTTCCATTGTATTTTCAGTTGCATGGAGAAAACCCAAGTGGGTTTGGTTATTTCTGAAAGAACCATCTTATAAGGTCATGGCCAATCATGTAGTTTTTGTACCATGAAACTCTACATATATATGTTCATGGATCGAAATCCTTGTTATTGCTTCTCATTTTTCTGGAAAACAAGAGAACAACCTTGGTTGTATTTTGAAAACTAAGCCACATATTTGCTTGATAGTGGAACATGTATGCCTATTCACTATCTCTCCTTTTGCAATAAATACTTGTTCCAATCAATATGAGCATCCAGAACAACACCATTTGCATGAGCAAAACATGTCAAGGCAATAAAATATATTCAAACCTAATGGCAATAGAAGCTTTTTTTCAATATGAGAACACCACATTTGCTCAATTTTGTACTTAAATAGGCATCAAATAAGCTTTCATTCTCTCATAATTTTCAATTTATGGCATCTTAGTTTGATTGTTATGAGTGGATAAAAGCTTTAGCTCTTGTAGTGGCTTCACAATTTTCTCTTCAATTGCACATTCATCTAATAGTATTGGTGTATATTCTGAGAGCTTCTTACTCTACTTCTATTTGATGTTGTTTAATGTTGTCCCAAATATTTGCATTGTATGAGTTAGTCTCTTTGCTCTTGCAGCAATGTCTATCATTATGAACATTTTGAAGAATATAAAGGACCACCTCTGTTGTCTTATAACAAAACTTGCTATCTGCACATGTGAACCTTAGTGACTATGACTATGAGATGAAGCTTTTCATGGATCTACACTTTGTATTTTAAGCTTCATGGCTAGAATCCTTTGCTATTGTTTTTCTAGCATTGTCATTTGATGATGTTCATGGTTTTTGTCATTGTTGTTGATTGTGAATATTGATATTGTATTAATACAAAGCATGACTATCCCTCTATATGTATTATGGTTGTCATTTGTAGGATTGATAGCGTATGACTGCTCTTTCATTGTTTATGAGTTGGGCTCAACCCTTGTGGGAGCCACATTTTCCACCACTCATAACAATATATGTTGGTTGACATGATGATTATACCTGTACCTACACACTAAACAAACAAATTAGCACAAAGAATTGAAGCTAAAAGCTTCCATTGAACTTTGTGCCCTTTGATCATATCATTTTTATTTGTTCAAATCATCTGATGAATGCCTAATTGAGTGTGAACTACATCTCTGTTGGTAATGTAGCATAAGGAAGGACTTGATTCTTCATTGCTCTAACACCACTTTTCAATAATCTTGTAGGAAACCTATGGAGCTTGGAGCTAAACAATCTGGAGACACCAGAGTGGCAATAACTGAAGACTTCAAATGTGACAACGATTCGTCATTCCAGGCAATGACGAATCACCTTCTCTCTTATACCTATATTCTCTTCAGTTGTCTTGTGCACATTTTCTTTTTGTCTTCATTATTTCATTATAAAAATCAAATTAAGCTATTCCCATGGCCTATGTGGGACTTCAGTTTTTCCAATATGAATAAAAAAGCATTCTTTTATGCAAATTTATGAGTTCCTTTGTTACAAACATTTGCATAATAACACTTGAAATTCACAAGTAATCAAATTATGTAACGTAATGAATACTTAAGCAGAATTTTTTTGTACCTTCTTGTGATGAATGCAATTTAGTTCCACCTGTTTTGAGTTATAGCTAAAAATAGGTAACAGTTACAAAAGGTCAACATAAAAAGTTTGACTTGAGGTTAGGTTTTGAATTATTTGAGCCTTCCTTTGAAACATTTTGCATTGCGCTGAATGATGATTTGAAAAATGAATCAGACAATGTTACTGAACCTGAAATGAGTACATTTACCTAGTTTTGGGATGTTGATGATGCATGCGATCTTCATTTCCATGATACCAAGGAGTGTTTTGATGTGGGTAAGTCAAAATGTTTAGATGTGTGCTCGTGTCACGATGTCCAATTCAAAGAGGTTCCTCAATATGAAATTTTTCTTTTTGATGCACTTGAGGGTTGTTTTCATAGTGCACAACCTTGTGTTTATGACAACTTCATGTTTGATATGCAAATTGAATATGATGTCAAGATTTATGATGCCAATTATCAAATGGACTATAAGTGTTTCAAGTTCTCAACCCACTTAGATGAGTATTTAATGAAACATGAAAATGAGTTGGATGAGGTAAAATGTCACAATGGTTATGGATTTCAGTCAATGTTTGATTGCAATTCTCAGATTGATAGAGTTAATGGTGATAGTGGCAATGCTAGTGGTGATGTTGGTTTGTGGGCAGCTCATGGTAGTGTTTTTAGACTTGGCCTAGTTCAAATAGTAGAGAAAAAAGGATTTGATAGGGGTAAATATTGGTTCTACATTTTTGGGGGCCTGGGTTCACCAATTGAAATTTGAAGAATGATCTTCAATGTAATGTGACGAAGAAGTTCTAGAGCACCCAATGGATTTGGCACTTGGTCTACTCCCCAGAGATCTAGAATCTCATCATGACCACAAGGGGCATGTGTCCCCGAACATGAGCCACCGATGGAACCTTCAAATTTTGCAAATTTGAAGTGTCTATTTCTCTTCAATGTGTCAACATAGCCTAGGCTTGCATCTTGCTAAATATGCCTGGAGCCCATCTTCGCCAATTAAAATTTTGCAACTTAGAGGTCATCTTACAAATCCATCTAGTAGAATGTTTGTTGGTACATATGGTAGTGTGTCTGCTCAGTTTCAGGCCCCCAAGATGAGTTTTGATATGCCATTTAATCCTTTTCTGACTGCAACCGGGCTAAATTTGGTGTTCTAGAAAGTTTCAAATTTCACAATTATGAGGGCAACTCATTTCTCATTTTTTTCTAAAACCTCTTAGTTTTCAATTTCATAAAAAAATGGAGGCCATTTGATACATTATTGTAATGTATTTTGGTTGCGAAAAACACATCCTACAGTCAGTTTATAAAAGAGGTACCTAATTTTGTATTGTTGGGAAAAATCCAATTACAAACCCATGTTTTATTTAATTGATTAGGCTTGCTCACAAAAAATCATGGCTCCAAGGGTCCCAGTTTATGCGTAGTGAATTTTCTCAATTTGGGCAACAAGCGAAATTAAATTTTTACCCATCTCCTAATGTTTAAAATGCAAATGTTTAAAATATTTTAAATGCCTTGGAAGTGAAATTGCACATGAATAAGAGAAGTTTTAGGGAAAATCAAATATTTTCCAAGTTTTATAAACTTGATTTTCCAAGCAGATAGTGTTTCCCCATTGCACGGGGGTACTATTGTCAGCAAAGTTGGTGAGGAAGCAGGGAAGTATGTGGGGAGGGGTAAAGATTTATAGATATTTGTTAAAGCCTTTGCAATTCTCTTTTAAAACCTTTTGAAGTTTGTTCTCTTCTTTCCCCACCAGCCTACTGCAGCTTTTGCTGCCATCAAGAATGGAAGCAAGGAAGTGATGTTTTAGCCATGATTTTGCCAGATTTGGTGTTGGGCACTTCTTTGTTGTTGTTTCTAGGTGATTTGAATGTGTTTCATCACTATGAGAAGAGGAATTTTATTGTGGAAAGAGAAAAATGTAAATTCTATTCACGTTTTTGTCTTTTGAGCAGATTTTTGCATGCATTTGCAAGCTGAAAAACGTTGTTGTAGCCTCCAAAAAAGTGCCTCGACCATTCCTAATGCCTTGGAAGAATTTTTAATATGGTTTAAGACATTTCTAAGTGTCTAGTAATGCCGAAAACACCCAGGATTCATTAAAAACGACCTTTACAGTGGCTGCAATAAGATTTATTTCTCCCAGTTGCAAAATATGTGAGTGTTTTCCTTTTTCAAGCACTGATTTGGTCATCGTTGTGATTATTTCCTCACATGATTAAGCTACAGAGAGGTAGAAGTTGTGAGGACTAGAGTATTGCAGGTAAAATGTTCTAAGTATGGTTGCGAGACAAATGTTTATTAAAATGTCATGTTTATTGCACATGGAAATTGAAGAGTTTAGAAGGTTGGATTGTATGGTAAAATGATATTTTTTAACTACCAGTAAATGGGTTTTTACCCAGGAGTGAAAAATTGTACTTTCCAGGTAAAAATACTGCTTTAAATGACTTTTTACATACATGTAAAGGAGATGCATGGGAATGAAGGCAAGCTAAGTAACAAATATTTTTTCAATTGTAAGGAATAAAGGAAAATGAAGAGTGAAAAGCATATTCTAAAGGCTAGATGGAGTCATGTTGCAAATCAAGGGAGCTGAGAGATTCCATGTGTCAACGATGGATTCCTTTTAGGAATTTTTTGCTTTCTTCTTATTTCTCTAAAAATGAGAAGCTATTTCATTGTAAGGGGGTTTTAGAATTTCCAGGTTGAAGATATTGTATATTTTGTACAGGGTTTTGTCTCTAGAGTTAGGATTTTTTTTAATTTCAGAGTTCCAATGGTGTAATCCATTTTTTTTAATGGCAAACAAATTAGTTTGCATATTATGATGAACAATGTCATTGTAATGTCTCCAGAATGTATGCATTATATTTTCAATCAAAGTAATCAAGGATTATGATGGTTTTTGTTGCACATTTGTTGCAATAGTTGTTTAGATTATTGGCTTTTGTTCAAAGAAAAGGTTAAAGTGTGCTCTCAATTAAATACTAAATATATTGTATTACATTCAAGATTAGTAAGAATGTTGTACAGATATGTCCTAAAGAGACCTCATTAATGTAAGGCAGTAATGGCTTAATGGTCACTGGTTTTGTGTTTGGGCTATTACCAAACGGGTTATTTTATTTTGACTTTGTTATGGGCAAGGCACTGGTCTAGTGTATGCTTCTTTTGTGCAAACCCTGGAAGGAAGATCATCATTGAAAAACTTAATGAACCTTTTCCATTTTCAAGTTTTCTGCATCTTTATGGACATTAAAGAACATAAGGGTTATGCTTAGGAATGATTCTAATGTAACTCATATGTGTATTTAAGATTAATATTTCTCTTAAATTATATGTTCTTAGTGTGGATTCAAGGTACAAGGGGATCATGTTTGAATGTAATAAAATGTGTAACATGCTTTATACATTTATCTGAGAACCATCCACATATTGGAAATAGGTCTGTGCAAGATCATGGGGGTCCAAAAAGTGGTAATGTGAAAAAAAGAAGACATTTTTAACTCACTCAAAAATGTGAAATTCTGCTTTGACTTTTTCTAGGCTTGGGTAGAAAGTACATGGTGCCATAGAAAACACCTAACCGAAACAGATATTTGTTTAGAAATGAATATCCATTATGTTTAGGTCAGTTTTTTTAATTTGGTTGGGTCCGGGACCGACCAGATATTTAATTTAATATATTATTATAATATTTTTTAATTTAATATTATATATAATATTTTAATTTGTTTTATAACCTAGGGTACCCCTGCAACCCAACCCCACAACCCCCTTGAAGGAGTAGTGGGCGAGTTGGGGCAAGACTAGTCCCTGGGGATGTGTGTAGCCACCTACAAGCCACACGCATCGGGTGATTCTAGGCCTCTGAGTCGAACCCGAGACCTTGGGGAGCAAACCCAAGACTCAAGCCAACTTGGATACCCGTGCGGACTTATATAATAATATATTTAATATATTATAATATAATATATATATTATAAATAACATAATATATATTATATATAATAATAATAATAAGTGCACAAAAAATGACTGTTAGCGAAAAAACTTGTGAACTACAGAAAGCAAACTCATACTCACAAAAAGTAGAATGGCAATAGTGAAAATGCGAAAAGCGGAAAGAAAATATAGAAATCAAGGTGAATGGAGGAAAATGACCCACAAAGTAGGAAAAGGAAGAAAATTGTGAAGAAGACAAAGATTGGAAGAAGAGAAGCCAAGGATCAATTTCAAAGTTCCACATCACATCACTTATCCCAATAACTTGGAGACAAACCCTAAAAGAAGAAAACAATCTAAAATAAGGGAAGCAACCCTAGAGAAACCTACGAATAAAGAAGAAAATAATCCCCATCTAGCCCCAAGAAATCAACGGAATAATGTCAAAATGGAAAAAGAAACACTCTGAGAAAGAACAGTAAAGTTGGGAAAAAGAAGAAATTTGGATCCAAGGCAGGAACGAAAAAGGATCTGGTGGGAAAAGAAAAGGAATAGGTGAACCCAATTGAAATCAATTTAGAAGATGTGATAATAAGACACATATTTTTTGCAAAAGGTGGCCATTATATGCAAAATCATTGGCCCTAAGAGAGGAAGGGAAATGATTACAAACTAGGAAAAACAAAAAATTGATCGAAATAATGGATTAAAATTCCTACCAAATGGCTACTTTATAATAATCTTTCTCAAAGAAGAAGATAGGAACTACATACTGGAAAAAGGAGAGATGGATTTTGAAGGAAGTCCAGTATTTATGCAGAAATGGGTTCCAAACTTCAACCCAATAACTTTGGCCCCATATAACAAAGCAATATGGTTAAGATTATACAATCTACCATTAGAATATTGGTCGGAGGAAAGCTTAGAAAATATTGGTAAAACATTGGGAACCCTAATTGAGCCGGACACCAAAATTTTGGAAGATAACTCCTATCTATATGCTAGGATGAAAATAGCGGCAATAAGATCAATTCCAAAGACAATTAAGTTGAAATCCAAAGCAAGGATCTAGAAGTAGATTTAGAAATAGAAAGAAAAGAATTTTATTGTAGACATTGCAAAATATGGGGTCATGAAACGGTAAAATGTAGAAGTAACCAAAAGCAAACAAAATTTTGGAGAAGGAAAACCACGAAGGAGGGGATAGAGACAATCCCAGAAGAGGTGACTGCAGAAAATCCAAAGCTATATCTAGAATATAAATTGGAAGAAGAAAATAGAAAGGGAGAAAATAATAAGCCAAAGACTCCAATACCAAAAAAGGTAGACCTAGTTACAATACATGAGAAATTTAATGCACAATTAAGAGAGGAAGAGGAATATTTATTCACTGAAAGCGAGAATGAAGATTTCAAAGATTTGGACATAATAGAAAATGGAAATATCTCTTAGATAGTAGCACAATTATTGGCCCCAATAATTCTTAAAGGGAAAAAGAAGAAGGCAAGAAAGACAAATAGACAGAAAAGAGAAGATTTGGCCCAAGAAAAAGGAATAAAAAGTATCAAAAACTTCCTTCAAAAAAAATTGGGAGAGGAGCACTCCCACAATGAGGAGCCATGAAGATTATAACCTAGAATGTCAAGGGACTCAATGCCCCCAATAAAAGACATTTGATAAAGTGCCAGATTGAGAAAACAAAAGTAGACATCATATTATTACAAAAAATAAAGATAGAAGATGAAAACAAAAATATTTCATAGAAAAAAGGATGGGAAACTATCTTGGAAAAATCATACGGTTTTGCAAGAGGCTTGGGAATTCTTTGGAGATCTAACTTAGCTGAAGTAAATGCAATAGCCAAAGAGAGTAACTGGCTACTATGTGAGGCAAAAAGCTTGAAAAACAATTTAAAGTTCTAAATCTTCAACATCTACGGTCCAAAAAAGAACAATGACAAAGAAATTCTCTGGAACACTCTAAGCCAATATATATCCAAGATAGGAGGTAAGAGAATCATCATGGGGGGATTATAATGTAGTCCTAAGGATAGAAGAAAATTTAGGAGGAAGGCAAATAATAACTCCTTCAATGGAGGCATTCGGGCATTTTTTAGAACACAATAATCTGGTGGAAGCACAATTAAGGAATGGTGCCTATACACGGTCCAACAAAAGATCAGGGGAAGGGTGCATTAAAGAAAAGCTTGACAGATTTATTTATTCCCATGATTGGCTGGTTGAAAAGCTAAAACTTGAGGCTTCAATAATTTCATTGCCTGGCTCAAATCACCTGCCAGTAAGATTAAACATTTCTAAAGAGGAACCCAAAAATAAATCTTACTTCAAATGTGAGAAAATGTGGTTTCGGAAAGGACTTGTGGAACAAATAGAACATTGGTGGAGAATAGCTCCAAGATATGGGGGAACTAGGAGTTTTAACTTTATAAGCAAGCTTAGCTATATTAAGGGCAAGCTTCAAATATGGAATAAAGAAATATTCAAAAATGTTTTCTCAGAGAAAGAGTGGCTAGAAAAAGAGTTGGAACTTCTTAATAGAAAAATAATGGAAGAAGGAATGTACCAAGGAGATTATTTAAAAGAGAAAGCACTCATGGCAGAATATAATGAGTTTTTGGCACGAGAGGAGGAGTATTGGAGAATTAAATCTAGGGAATTATGGTTAGCAGAAGGTGATGCAAATACAAAATTCTTTCATAATACAACAAGAATCAAACTAGCATAAAGGAGAATAACATAAATCAAGCACACAGATGGGAGTATAATAGAGATCCCAGAAGAGATAAAGGCAAAAGCAATCAAATTCTATAAACAATTACTATCTCTGGAGGGGGATAATGATATACTAGATGACAAGAGGATACTAGCAAATATTCCAACATTAATAACTCCAAAAGAAAATGCAATGTTGATGGAACCGTTCTCAAGGGAAGAGATAAGGATTGCAACATCTCAACTATACCCAGACAAAGCACCTGGACTAGATGGATTTCCAACCTTCTACCATAAATGCTAGAACTTTTAAGAAGAGGAAATCTAGGAAATATGTGAGGATTTCAAGAAGAAAAAGAGATTTTTCTACGACCTAAATAATACAATGATGGCCCTAATCCCTAAAAAATAAATCTTCTCAAACTTTGGAGACTATAGGCCAATATCTCTGTGCAACACCATATATAAAATAATTTCCAAATCAATGGCAAAAAAATTAAAGAAATTGCTAGAAAAGGTAATCTCTCTAGCTCAGAGTGTTTTCACACTAGGAAGAAATATTGTGGACAGTATCATATTGGAAAGTGAAGTAGTCCACACGATTAATAAAGAAAGAATATCAAGTATGATGATCAAGCTCGATGTTAGTAAATCATACAACAAAGTAAGATGGAGATTCTTGATGAGAATATTGGAAAAAATTGGCTTTAGTAAGGACTGGATCCAAATTATTTATCAATGCATTTCAATTGTGAGGTATTCGATCCTCGTCAATGGGAGTCCATGTGGTTTCTTTGAAAGTACAAAATGGAATAAGACAAGGGGGCCTATTTCCCCATTTCTATTTGTTATAATGGTTGAAGCCTTAAGTAGACACATAACCTCATGACAAAGAGGAAAGCAATGGAAAGGAGTCCATGTAGCCCAAGGGATAGATGAAATAACACATCAACAATTTGTGGACGATACACTTCTATACGGGGAAGCCACAATAAAGGAAGCAAAAGCAATAAGATCATTCATGGAGGAATACATAAGCATTTCAGGGCAACAAATAAACAAGGAAAAGTCTAAAATCTATTTTTTCAACACAAAAAAGATAATACAAAAAAGAATAGCCAAAACCTTAAGCTATACTACAAAAGAACTGCCATGCAAATATTTAGGGGTACCACTATTTAAAGGGGCCATAAGGTCCTCCATGTGGGAACAGGTCAAAGAGAAGTGCAGGGAAAAAGCACAGAGTTGGAGAGGCAAGTGACTGACCTTGGTAGGAAGAATAACCATGATAAAGTCAGTCCTAATAGCGATCCCTACTTACTCAATGTCATGTATGCAGTTAACGAATAAAACTGCTTCAGGAATAGAGAGTATTCTCAAAAAAAATTATGGGAAGGATCAAATGATGAGCACAAAGTCCCCGTAATTCATTGGGACACATTGTGCAAATCCCAAGTTGAAGGAGGAGTTGGTATTAAGAATACCAAGATGTAGAATCTTTCCTTGGCAAAAAAACTAATGTGGAAATTATATCAAAAGCCCTCATTACTATGGCACAAAATAGTTCAAAGGGAGTATTTGGACAATTTAGACTCTGAAAGAATCTTAACAGTGGAAAATGTTGGGAATGGTTCTCATATATGGAACTTTATGTCAAATTACAGACATTTAATAACAAACCATTTAACATGGAAAGTTAATAATGGCGAGAGGGTTGATTTCTAGTGTGACTTGTGGGGAGGCTACAAGCCACTGGCAAAATACCCAGAGTTGGCTTCCCACATTGCAAGCTTAAGAAGTTTATATGGGAATGTGGTTCAAAATTATGTGAAAAAAGGAAACAATGACAAATGAATGGATCAACTTTGAAAATGATGCAATAAGAAAAGAAACAAGGGCCCAATTGAAAGAGATCCTACAAGAAAGAAAGGTATGTCTGAATGAACAATCATATAGGATCATCTAGTGTGGGGAAAAGTCAAGAAATTATTCAACAAAATTGGGTTATCTAATCTAGTTAAAACAGGAGGAAAGTAATTGGTCGAGAAGACTTTGTTGGGGAAAGGGGATCCTACCAAAAGTCGGGGCATTCACATCGGAAACCCTACATGGAAGAATACTAACAAGGGATAGGCTAAAGACAATAGGAATCAATGGCCCACAATGGTGTATCATGTGTAAAAACAACACTAAAGATACATCACTTATTGCTAAATTTCCCATATGCAGCATGAGGATTGGATTGGTTACAAGATAGGCTAGGATGGGCGTCACCAAGGAGCTGGTAAACTTAAAGAATCCTTTACCAATTGGCCCATTCACAAGTTAAAGGCCTTTTGGGGATAAATATGGTGGGATGCCCCCTCAATTCTCATATGGAACATATGGAAAGAGCGTAATAGAAGAATCTTTCAAGAAAAATTTAAGGAAGAAAAAGAGGTATGGCAAATGGTAGAATGCAATATCATTGAATGGATGACAATGCATATAAAAATGCAAAGGAAAGCAAGGTTTACATAGTGGGACAATGAATTAATGAAAAGATGGAAAGACCTTAGAGTACCACCTTTCTTCCAATTAGCACCAAATTCTAAAAGCAAAAGATTAGATGCAAAATGGAAGCCACCACAGCAAGGCAGAATGAAACTAAATACGGACGGTGTATGCAAGGGGAATCCTAGACCAATAGGGGTGGGATGCATTATAAGGAATGAGGAGAGAGACTTAATAACAATAGTATCAAAGAAATTGTCAGCAATTACCAATAATGCAGTTGAATTAGAAGGCTTATTATAAGGGTTACAGGCTTGTAAAGAAAATGGAATAAGAAACATTGAGATTGAAAGTGAGTCCACATTTTGCATAAACATTACCCTAAGTGGCAAAATAGAAGACTGGATATTATAGACTAAGCTAAATTGGATAAAAGAATTAATAGGGGAAGTTAAGATTCATAGTGTAGAACACATCTACCGAGAGGCCAACAAAGCAATTGACTTGCTAGAAAACCAAGGGATTAATTAGTCAAGCGACAACAAAAAAGGAAATTATGAAATTTTATGGAATGGACTGGAAGAAATACTAAGAGTAGACAAGGAAGAAATTAGAAGCCAATCTCCAGCAATCACATGAATAGAACGATTGGTAAGAAGGCTTCAGGATAGAGGTATGTACCTAACCCTTAAAAAATCAAAGGTACGCAACCCTTACCCGTAATCCTCTAAAGTAGTAAATTTGATTTAATAAATTTAGGTAAAGAATTTCAAAACTCTAAGCCAGTGGGCCACAATACACTATGCCAAATGACCTGGAGGATACCTAGACTAAAAAGTAGAAACAATACATAACAAAAGAGATAAAAGATGAACATGGGAATTCTAAATAAGTAGTAAAACCTGATCATCCAAAATGTGAGGAAATACCCTGTTCAACAGAAAGTAAGCAAGGAATACATCTAATGACCCTATTTAATAGTGCACTAAGATAGATTAATGCAGAAATATTGAAACCCTTTCAAAATCAGATACAATAATGCTTTCTTTATAAAAGGAATATAATAAGAAAGTAAACAGATGAAAAATTTTCACTTTAAACCATAATGTGAAAATCAACTCGACTATATGGAGCTAAGTTACAAATCTTTTAAACCGCAAAGTTTTTGTTTCAAAAGAAATTCATATGAAAGCAGAATAAATGAAGAACCTCTCACTATGAAAAATAATATGAAGAATCCACAAAATGAAACCTAAATTTATATATTAAGTCCAATAGCTTTTATAAACTTGGCCGAGAGTTTTGCAAAGAATTTTTTTTTAGCAAAAAGAGACAAATTGTATATGGCAATATCAATTGTTTAAACCACCACACTAAAATTTATAGATGTTTACAAACTAAGTTTTGAGAGGCTCTATACTATAGACCCTAACTTAGAAAACAAAGTTCTTTGTCAAAAAGCCTCATACAAGTGAAATTCATCCAACCAGTCGAAATTGTTAACTAGTTCATACTGATAGAGCTTGCAGAGAAACTAGTAACCATAGAGTGTGTGACAACGATGCAAAATAATCTCATCTCCCTCAATATCCAAAAGAAAAGGGACCAAGGGGGCCCCAACAGGTCATCCTAGGTCCCAAGGACAAGGAAAAACAATGTCAAGTTGGGCTGCACCTAAAACCCTATCCAGATTTCCCAATAAATGAGGTTGGAAAAACTTTTGAGTCATGCTTCCAACCACATCCTGAGAAACACAAAGATCCAAAAGAGATGTAACATAAAGAGCAAGAATATCAGAATTAGCTTGATATTGCTCTTCAAATTTAAGAAACTTCTCACCTAGTATAAGTCGGATATCTTTCGTGGTGAGAAGACCCCGTTCCTTAAGCACCAACTTCAACCTGTGCTCGATAATAATGCCTATGAAAGATAACTGGCTTCAATCGCTGATAAGCACAATTGGAGTCTCCATATCCATAGATAAATCAAGATTTATTGCAAAACACAAAGCGAGAGTCAAAGCCATATTTAAAAACTAATCTCAAATGTGAGAATTAATGAACAAAACAACTACATCTTTGGATGGGATCTAAGTACTACCTCACACAAGGCTCGCATAAAAGAATATCAACCATTAAACAGAAAGAGGTCTCTGAGTATTAGTTACTTGGAATGATAAAATGAAGTGTGAGTACTGCATTAGAGGTGGTGAAGCATGAGAAATGTCACATCAATCTTAGCATAAGCCACTTCTAAGACAATTTTGATGCAAGAAACTTGGCATGTATATGGGTGATCCCACAATAGTGGTTTACAATGTTTGGCCAAACTGGAAACTAATTTTTTTTTTTTTAACTAAATCTTCACTTTCGGGCACCTATAGTGGCTAAACCATGAGGAATTTGAAGATGATGCAAACTAGAGTTTTGTGACATTTTTTCTATAGATTCTAAATATATTTTTTTCAATTTTTTGGAATCATATTGCACTTCTTTTTCCATCTCCCTCGAAAACTTTTTTTTTTTAAAACAACATTTTTAGAAAGTGACGCTCACCATATAACGCATGAATTTTTTTCCATGAAGGATAAAATTCTATTTCTTTGAATTTAGATTTGTAACTCTGATATCTAGTGCTTCCACTTGGTTAGATAGTTTTTTATTGAATATTTTTTCTTTAATCAAGTTTCAAAGTCAAGCCAATTACAATTGCATAGCATATAACATGTAACTTTTTTGTATGTATCAAAATTCAAGTTTTTTTCTTTGTTCGATCAAGGACTTCAATTTCTGGTGCACTCATATTTTTCAAAAAAAAATTATAATTTGCTATTTTTCCACATGTGTAGAATAGAGAGCTTGATTTTCGGTGAAAAACCTACATTCACAAGAAATAAAAAAATAAATATAATAATGAAATTAAATTTATTTAAAATTATAATTTTGGGAAGCTTATAATAAGGACTACATACTTATAAAAAATAAATTTTAAATGAATTCATTTGATCCCCCAAAAGGTAAATCAAAAGTGGTTTTTTTATCAACATTTTGATAGGTGTAAAGGAGACTCCGTTATAGGTATGGTTTAAAATTAGTAGGGTTCTATCCAAGGGGGTTTGATTTAAGGTAGTTTTATCAAACCCTCTTCAATTAGAATGCTTTAAATGGAACTTTTTAAGGCTTAAATCGTTATATTTTCTAAAAATATGTTATTTCAGCAAAAATAAGAATCTCCCAGAAATTGTAAACCAGCTTTGTGGAATCACCCATGTGAAAGGTGGCAAATTTTCCCTTCCTAATGATCGCCAGGACAAATGACTAAGTGGCAACTAAGGGTGAGTTGGATTAACACGTCCCCTCAAACAATCATTAATGAATAAAAAACTGTCATTCTAAATGAATTAAAGAGATTTTACCATCGCATCAAAATGGTAAGCTTACTTAAATATATATATAATCTATAATATAATATAATATATATAGTATAAAATAATATTATATATAATTTATAATATAAAATATATAATATAATATATATATATATATATATATATATATATTATATTATAATATATATAATATATTATATAATATAATATAATATAATTTTATATTATAAAATATGATTACTATAGCACAAAAAAATATATTCTTGGAAATTTTCACGCTCATTTGGGTCTTTCTTTTGGATGTTGGCCTATTTTTTCCTTGATTTAATGTTGTAAAGTGGTCAACACATTCACATTAGGTCTTGGACCCTTGCAAATTGAATAAAATGCATGTCTTGTAAAGGTGTTGTGAAGAATTGTAAATGACTTTAACACTTTTCTTGACTTTTATTAAGCATTTAAGTCTAATATTGTTTTAATTCAAAAGTTAGTTTTTCCCTCTTCTTCTATAATTAAATAACTATTTCAATTATTTAATTATTCATTAACCTTTTCTCTCTATAATTAAATAAATGTTATATTTATTTAATTATTTATCATTTCTTTATTTCCCCAATTAAATAATTATTTTAATCATTTAATTATCCCTTACCTCTCCATTAATTAATTGCTTTTAATGTTTAACACTCCTGCTTTCCTCTATAATTAAATAATTATTTTTAATTATTTAATTATCTCATTAGTTGTTCATTGTGATCCTTGGACCTTGATTGTGATCCTTATTCTAGCCATTCACTTAACTCTCCTCTATAAAATTATACCTTTAACCATAATTCATAATTAATTCATCATTCATCCATGTTGTCAAGTCAAGCAAGCTAGGGTTTTAGCATTCTAAGTCATCAAGTTAGCTTTCTAAGGCATTCGAGAGCAAGATTCTTCACGCATTGTTGCAAAAACTTAAGATCTATCATCATGGAAAGTTTCTAATTTCATTTTTTCATTTTTCATGTTTCATTATCTTATTTCATCATTTTGGTTTAATTACCTAAATGGGGTTTGACCAAGGCAAACTCTCAATCCCTAACAATCAACATTTTCTCTCTCTTCCTTTGTGTGATTGTAGATTTAGGTGCTTGGATGGCTTGGACATTATTGAAGAATAGTTTTCAAACTTTTTGGAGTCATTTCCCTTTTTGCAAGGTCAAAATATCCACAAAAGGTCACTTTCAGGCCCGAATTTGGCAGTTTCAAAATTGGACACCTAGAGGAACAAAAAGAGCAGACCAAGGTTTCCAACTCCACTTTCAAATTTTTAGAAAATCCAAAGTGGAATAAGTCACCATCAATGGTGACTTAGTCCCACTATACCTATTTTTTAGAAGTTTTTGTAGATCTGGATACCCATTTGGCTTAAACGGGCTCCAAAACAGTTTTCTAGATTTGGGACTAAGTCGCCTAGATTGGCATAAGTGTCCTAGTTGGCTTTTGCATCTTGTTTTTCAGGATTCTAGACCTTCATTTTATCCTTCTTCAATTTCTAGGTGCACACCTTCAGTTTCATCAGCTTTTGTTACAGTTTACTTGCATTTCTAGGCCATTTTGCATATCACAGTGTGTTTTCAAACATCTTGCATTTCTTAAGTTTTGCTTTAATAATTCATCTATTTTATCAATTCTTTGCATTTAGGACATTCTAATTAGACATATTTTAATCATATTAGCATTAGTCTTGAGTGAACCCCCAAGTTTTTATGGGATACCTTTCTCCTTTTAGGTGCAAAACCCTAGAAGTGCAAGAGAGCTCCTATCCTACAAAAATTTACGGTTCATTTTGGTGAATCTAATTTTTGAATACCTTCTTTTCTAATTTGGAGTCCATCATCATCCTAGGTATAGCTTACATTAGCATTGCATTGCATTTTGCATTGTTTGATTTGCATTCTAGGGTTTCAAATTTTTGCATTAGTGAAAGTGCATATAGGTTGCATTTTTGCATCTAAAATCATTGCAAATCATCTAAAAATTGTATTTTCACTTAGGATACACATCATACAACATAAAAATAGTCCAAATCCATTGAAAATTCTTTAAAATTTTGCAAAAAACCCCTACTGGGACTCATTCGCCACCATGGGTGACTTAGTCCCTATATAGATCTAAAATAGCCTTTTACATAACTAAAAAACCTTGTTTTTCAACTTCTGTTTGTTGCCATTAACTATCTGTATCAATTGGTTAAGTTCCTATTACATACATTTCACTAAATCTAGCTTAATTTGGCTCATTTCATGCATTGCTTAATTTCAATTTTGCATTCACAACATTTCAATTTCAAATCATTGCATAATATAATCAGTACATTACCTTGTGTGAAATCTACAAAGTTTCATTTCATCCTATGTCTTTACATTGCATTTTAAGTTTGCATAGCTTCTATTACATTTAAATCATTAGAAATAAGCATTGTTTACATTCATGGCAATTATGGATAGTATTAGATTGTTGCAAATTTCATTTTCAACATGATCCAGGTGGATCTTGAAGGCCTCAAAAATCTAGCAGCTTCAAAATCTCCCAGAACTGGCATCAATGCATAGAGCATAGCAATACGATCCTGACACAACTTGAAGCATGTCAAAAGGAATTCGTTTGCTCGAGATATGCTTGGTCAAAGTTTAACAAGGGCCAAGGATGCCAGATGGTTGACTAGAAAATTGACTATCCTCAAACCAAGTGAAAGCAGTCTTAGATCGAAGAGCTCGCCAATAGGATTCTGACACAACTTGAATCGCATCAAAAGGAGATCGTACGTGCGAGTTATGTTTGGTCAAAGGTTTGGTCAAATAGGGTACCAAAGCCATCAAAAAGGCAAAAAAATTGATTAGCTCAAAATTTGTCAAAAATAGCGTCAAATCGAAGTGCTCGTCGAGATGATTCCGGCAGCATTCGTTTCGTCGAAAACGGAGCTCATATGCGTAAGATACGGCCAGTCAAAGCTCTCAGTTGACTTGGTGGACTTGAAGGTACAGTGATGACGTCATCATCCATACAGCTGACGTCAACACATGGTATGAAATCCAAGGTGGACCAATCCGCAGTTGACACGTGTCATCCATACGATGACGTCAGCATTCTGTACATACAGTCAGCCTCCTACGTGGCACCGTACTCCGAGTCAGTGGCATAGTCAATGGTCCAGTCAGCAGTGACATGTCTTCCATGGCAAATGAGCATTTGTCACATGGTAGATTAGTCAGTGGACAGGTGGCAGTGGCGTGTCACTGAGGGCGAATGATGTGTTGCCGCGTGGCAGTTGTCGAGCGCGACATGTGTCCTCATTCTTCCATTGGCGTCGGCGTGGGCGAGTTGGTTGTTTGTTTTAACAAAATTTGTTATACCGAGTTGACCCTGTGACCTTGCCCACCATACCCAGACCGTTGGACTGTTGCACTACCGAACTCACCCTCAATACACGTATTGCAAGAGTTCTATTTGTTGTTTGAATTTCGGTATTGGTTTGTTAAAACATGGCCGGCGCAGGTTGAACCCCCGACCACATGCAAACCAAAATGCATAACTACTGCCACGCCACCGCAGTTTCTTTGTTTATATATGGGTGACTGTTTGTTTTGATGTATAAATAAGCCCGAGGCCATAACAAATGGCTCAATTTTGTTGTAAAAACCCCCTAACCACTTGATTAAAAGCCAAAAGGGGTTAGGAATAGTAGGCGAATGAGGTGTAAAGGTTGTTATTTGTTTATTTTGATGGTTAAGCCATTTTAGGCTTATTTTTATGTATATAAAGGGAGATGGTGAGAGTGTTTTTCATTCGGAGATGCAGAATTCTAGGATTAAGGAGACTTGAGGAGTCTTGTGAGAATTTTCTCTTGGGAGAATTGGGGAAATTCTTGTAAAGTGTGTTCTCATTTCTTAGCTCTTGGAGAGTTTTGTTGCTCTTAGTAAAGGGTTTATGGGGATGTGAGAATTTTCTTGTAATGGGCTAAGTTGTCTCTAGGGAGAAGAGATAATAACTTAGTGAGTCCTTAAGGATTTGTACGACTTTTTGAGTCATTTGTAAAGGCTTGACGCCTATGTACTCTTGTTGAGAGAGAGTTGTAGTTTCATTGTCTGAAAGCATTGTAAAGCTGACAGAAGGACTGGGCAGGGTGCTAGAAAGTTCTTGTCAAGATAGTGTTTCAGTGGGAAGCAGATTGTAACTCAGTGAAATACCATGGTGATGTAAAAGAAGTTGCATCATAATAATGGCATCGATCATGCTTATTTGCGGATCTGGAGACGTAGCCAGAAACTGGTGAACTCCATTATCAAATCTCTTTGTCTCTCTTCTCTTGGTGCATGATTCTATCAGCTTCTTTACTTTCCTATGTTTTATGTGGTTATTTACTAAATTCACAAGCATCGTCAGTTACGATCTTAATTTTAAATCTATATCCTGGTGAATCTAACAAATTGTTAAGTGATTCATAGTAAGGAATTTATAGATCACAACATTAGTTCCTAGTTCATTTAGATCAGTTTAATTAGCAAATCAAAACTAAAAACTAAAAACATCACAAGAAACAATTAAAAGCACATTTACATTTAGAAAAAGTATAACATCCAAACCCTTTAGTAGTGATGACTTAGACATGTTAGATGAATCCCTTAAGGACTTCCTCTCACTAGGATCATCCACTAAAGGCTTTATGATACAAAATGATGCAAGCATAGATAATCATGATAATCATAATTGTTCTTCTCTTGATATCTCTCCCATTGGTGATGAAGGTATCTTGATGAAAGAAGACACAATCATTGAAGATCATCAAAGTCTTGCTTGTCTTCCTTCTCCTCCCCCTTGCAAAGATATTATGACACATAAAGGTGACATCAAGGCCACTACCTTACCTAGTCTCCATTCATCTCCTAACACCTCCCTTGTGAAAATTCTTTAGTGCATAAGGATACAATCCTGCATGATCATGACAAACACATTTATGTGGAGGATACATGATTGAAAGCTATGAAAACCTACCTCTCCCACTCAAGAAGACATTATAATACATGGGCATGTAAATATAAAAAATCATGATAATCACACCTTCCCTTATCCTAATATCTTCTCTAGACATGAAGAAGATAGTTTAGTGTTAGAAGATATCATTATTTGAGACTCATGAGCATCTTATTCCTCCCTTTCTTGATGCCCCTACCATTTGGGAAGACTTATTTGAACAAAAAAGTCCAATCATTGGTAACCATGAAACTCCTAGCTATCCTTCTCTTGATGCCTCTCTTATGAGTGATGAAGCTACTTTATCAAATACAACCATGAAATGTGATGAACCTATTGTTTGTCACTTTCCTACAAGCTCTCCTACTAGGATAAATACTATGGCACAAGCAAACGAGATCTTAGAGAAAAAGGATGACATTATGGAAAAAAATCAAATTTCTTCCTCTCCTAACATCTCTCCTATTGGTGCAGAAGATCACGAGAATCATAGGGAAAACATCATGCATTCAATTTTCTATGAGCTTATTATCAATCCTAATATTCATCCTTCCAATCTCTTTCCTAGCTATGAGAGTTTCTTAGTGCAAGAGAATAAAAATGTTGACACAAGTTCCATAGTTCCACACCTTCTAATATCTCTTCTATTTATGGGAATGAAGTGATAGAAGAATGTGAAAGCCTAGACAATCATGATAATCAGGTTCCTCTTCTCCTAATATCTCTCCTACATGTGATGAAGGTATTTTGGAGCTAGAAGATACACCCATTGAGAATCATGACAATGTTGAATGCTCCTCTTCTATAACTTCTCCTACTTTGGAAAATCTTCTGGCACAAGAGAATGAGATCATAAACACATCTCTTAACATCACTCTATCTAGTCTACATTCATCTTCTAACTCCTCCCCTATTTGTGAGTGTTTTTGTGAGAAATAATGACAATCACATTATTTGTGAGGAGGATATGTTGGCATTAGATGATCAAACCTTTAAGACCTATGAAAATTCTCTTTATTTTTCTTCCCCTATTTTGGAAGCAATTATTGGCCAAAGGGATGTAATCATAGATAATCATGATAATCATACGTGTTCTTCTCCTAATGTCTCTTCTACTAGTGAAGAAGATATTTTGGGATTAGACGAACTATTCATTGAAAGTCATGAGAATCTTCTTGGTCCCTTTCCTAATGTTTCCCCCGTCCAAGAATACATAATTGAGCAAAAGAATCCAATCATCGAAAAACAAGAATGTGATGCTTTTTCTTCTCTTGATGCCTCCTCTCCTTGTGATGAAGTTACTCTACAAAACCTATTAATGGAATGTGATCAGCAACTTGTTTTCTTCTCTCCTAAAAACTCTCCTGCTAGGTAGAATATCATGGTGCAAGAAAACATCAACACTATCACGTGCAAACCAAATATCAACCTCACTTTGAAGCATCCTGAATTACTTGATATGGATCAACCCTTCAACCAAATGTTAGGAGTTTATGACAAGTCTCCTTCTACTCCTCAAAAAAAAAAGGATACATGTGCTATGATTAGTACCAAGCAAAACAATATAGAAAGATAAAAGAAAATTAAAGAAGCCACAAAGTTATTGGAAGAGGCTTTGAAAAACCTTTGATTTCATTTCTACATCTATGGGAGAATACAAGATCATAACAAAAGAGTCCAAAAATTGAAAAGAGAAATTGGTAATAGTAATACAACATTCAATAGCATCCACTTCACCCACCTTAAAAGCAAAACCAACATCCAAGACAAACTTTGAGGAAGTTGAACAACCATCCAATCCAAAAAAAGCGAGATAATTTTTTGGATGACAACTTGGGAAAGGATGTGATGCTATAAAACAAGGTATCCATGTCCCTATACAGCCTAATGATCTTGGTTATTGTCCCTCAAAACAACAACCTTCAATCAATGTCAACACCATCACAAACAATTCTTCCAAGACAACTCTAACCTTGGTACATTTCATTAAATATGTATCAAGCATAAACTTTGTTTACTTATCAACATAAATAAATTAGGTGTTGCTCCTTGCCATGTAATAGTTGTAGGATCATGGAATACTCACTATTGCAACTTGAGCAGCATATCATCATCCATTTCAAGCTCACCTTTGTCCTACACTAAGTGGGGGAAAAGGGTTAGGAATCCTTATCCCTGTATGTCACTTATCGTTGTCTCTTTTGACTATTTTTTAACCTTTCATGAACATAAAAGAGCAAGCTTGGGATGTGGATGACATGTCTTAAGTTTACTCGCATGTGACGTACTTGTTCATGACATAGCTCAATTCAAAAACATATGACTTGGCATAGAGCTTTCGACATTGGCTCTCATGTCTTCTTTCATTCATCATTGGCTACTTTAAAGCAATTGCTCACAGTGTTGGTGTAGCAACCACTTTAAAGTGGGGGCATACATAGATGACATCTTTTGGCAAAAATTTCATGGTGTGATTTTCCTTTTTTCCTTGTGATGTGTCCTCTTCTTGGTGGTGTCATTGGGTTTGATTCTATCCAAGAGTGTATGATCTCTTGAAATGGCATTATGTGAATGAGGCATCCCATGGGCAACGATCTAACACCTTGACTTGTCCTCCCTTGGAGATATTAGGCACAATAATCCCTAAGAAGAATACCTTACATGAACAAAGAAAAATCCCCTTTAACAAAATATTTACATGGCATTCAAAAGCATTTACTAAAATTTTTTCTTTTGTGGTGCCTTATTAAAGTTATCAGGAGGTATAACTTTGGTATGGTTGAGGGGGAAGCCTAATATGAGGCATGACTTTCCCTATAGCCACTTGCGTGTGTGTGAGTGCATACCAGCCATGGGTGTATGTTTCTCACTTTTTTAGGACTTCTCACCTAGCGGGCAACCAAGAGTTTCATCACCTCAGAGTGAGAATGCATTTTTGGACAAACAGGACCTAGATCTGATCCACATCGTGTTGGAAAAATGATCGAAGCTTGATCCACCTCATTCTTATTTCTATTTCTTCTCATTTTCCTTTCTTTTAGTTCTTGCCATTGCATGTTCGTGTATCTTGTTCTACTGCATATTATACACCTTGTGTGTTTCCTTTTGTTCTTATGTTGGTTTGACGTAGGATCTTAGATCATGGGGGGTTTGACCATTGTCTTGATCCTTGTCATCCTTTGTCATCCGCATTGGTATGATTGGACCTTCCTCTAGAATGTCTACTTTAGTGTGAGTTTGAAGCAAGTTCATCCTCTCACTAAAGTGGGGGCTAAATGTAGTGCAAAAAAATATATCCTTGGACATTTTCACACTCATTTGGGTCTTTCTTTTGGATGTTGGCCTAATTTTTCCTTGATTTAATATTGTAAAGTGGTCAACACATTCACATTAGGTCTTGGACCCTTGCAAATTGAATAAAATGCATGCCTTGTAAAGGTGTTGTAAAGAATTGTAAATGACTTTCCCACTTTTATTAAGCATTTAAGTCTAATATTGTTTTAATTCAAAAGTTAGTTTTTCCCTCTTCTTCTATAATTAAATAATTATTTCAATTATTTAATTATTTGTTAGCCTTTTCTCTCTATAATTAAATAAATTTTATATTTATTTAATTATTTATCATTTCTTTATTTCCCCAATTAACTAATTATTTTAATCATTTAATTATCCCTTACCTCTCCATTAAATAATTGCTTTTAATATTTAACACTCCTGCTTTCCTCTATAATTAAATAATTATTTTTAATTATTTAATTATCTCATTAGTTGTTCTCACCTTTCTAAATAAATAAAATTAATATTTTATTTATTTCTCCTATGTTGGCCACCTAAATTAAATAATCTTTATTATTATTATTTTCTCCTATCACCTCTTTTTATGTTCCAATCTTATCTTCCACCTCAAGTCTTTATCTATCCATGTCTTTCTTCTCTTAATTAATTTCCACCCTTGATTAAATTATTTTCTAATTTAATCTTGGCCCTTGATCATGATCCTTATTCTAGCCATTCACTTAACTCTCCTCTATAAAAGGAGACCTTTAACCCTAGTTCATAATTAATTCATCATTTATCCATGTTGTCAAGTCAAGCAAGCTAGGGTTTTAGCATTCTAAGTCGTCAAGATAGCTTTCTAAGGCATTCAAGAGCAAGATTCTTCATCCATTGTTGCAGCAACTTAAGATCTATCATCATGTTTCATTATCTTATTTCATCATTTTGGTTTAATTACCTAAACGGGGTTTTACCAAGGCAAACCCCCAATCCCTAACAATCAACATTTTCTCTCTCTTCCTTTGTATGATTGCAAATTTAGGTGCTTCAATGGCTTGGACATGATTGAAGAATAGGTTTCAAAAATTTTGGAGTCATTTCCCTTTTGGAAAGGTCAAAATATCCACAAAAAGTCACTTTCAAGCCCAAATTTGGCAGTTTCAGAATCGAACACCTAGAGGAACAAAAAGAGCAGATGGAGAGCTTTCGACTCCAATTTCGTATTTTCAAAAGATCCAAAGTGGAATAAGTCACCATCAATAGAAACTTAGTCCCACTATACCTGTTTTTCAGAAGTTTATGTAGATCTGGATGCCCATTTGGCTTAAATAGGCTCCAAAATGGTTTTCCAAATCTGGGACTAAGTCGCCCAGATTGGCGTAAGTGTCCTCGTTAGCTTCTGCATCAGGTTTTTTAGGATTCCAGACCTTCATTTTGTCCTTCTTCATTTTTTAGGTGCACACCTTCATTTTCATCAATGTTTGTTACAGTTTACTTGCATTTCTAGGTCATTTTGCATATCACTGTGTGTTTTCAAACATCTTGCATTTCTTAAGTTTTGCTTTAATAATTCATCTCTTTTATTAGTTCTTTGCATTTAGGACATTCTACTTAGACATATTTTAATCATATTAGCATTAGTCTCAAGAGTGAACCCTCAAGTTTTTGTGGGATACCTTTCTCCTTTTAGGTGCAAAACCCTAGAAATGCAAAAGGGCTCCTATCCTACAAAAATTTATGATTCAATTACCAAAAAACTGCATATGTATAGTGGTCAGGTCCCAGACCCGACCAATTATTAAAAAACCTACATAAAGAAAATGGATATCTATTTCTTGTTCCATCAAAAAAAAATCCAAATGCTCATTTTCCTTACAGTCTCCTAATCAGCTGCACGCGGGTTTTGCATTCAACAACTCAGATATCCATTTAGAAGCCAAATTTTTTGCTCGAAGAAAACACATTTCAAAGGTATTTAAGGATTTTATTGTTTTTCTTCAATTTATATTAGTTTTGCATTTTTTTTTTGTGAATTTTAGTCAAAAATAGGATTTTTAATAGTTTTTTGTTGCATTAAAATGATTGTTAATTTTGAATTTTTTTTATCAATTAACAAGCTTAAAATGGTTGATCCCAACCCCACTCGACATTAAAACCCTAACCCTACTCAACAAGAA
This sequence comes from Sequoia sempervirens, assembly GCA_007258455.2. Classification (NCBI taxonomy): domain Eukaryota; kingdom Viridiplantae; phylum Streptophyta; class Pinopsida; order Cupressales; family Cupressaceae; genus Sequoia; species Sequoia sempervirens. The sequence continues at coordinate 103,941 of VDFB02358733.1, forward strand.
ACCCTCTAAATCATCCTTCATCATGACCATTGTTTCCAAACCAAAACGTGCCAACAATACATGAATCTATTCATATAAATTTAGTTCAATTGAGAAATGTATGTTGAATTTATGATACACTTCCTTAGCTATCAGATATGAAAAAAACTTTAGAAATAATCATTTCAAATGTTGAAACTTTGGCATCTCAACACAATTGGTTTACATAGTGGCAAGAGGAACAAAGACAATTTTATGCCAATGGGTTATCATATGATGTAGTGAGGGCACTTGATATTGATAAAGCCCAATTAGCCTAGTTATTCATCAATTGATACCAAAACAAGACAACTTGTAAATGTGCAGAAGGCTAATTTTTGGAGATGTTGGTGGATGGTTTTTGATAAACAACCCAACAACAATCTTGACGTCCCTTCATATTTTCTCTAAAAAATTATATGTTGAGTTTGTCCTATGGAGGCATGTCAATTACTTTGACATGTGATATTTTCAGGGTGTTGGTAGAAGGATGCCACATGATAGACCTGGAGCACACTGATTCACCCCAGTTCTTCTCGTTCTGCCTATTGTTTCCCCAACTCTAGTACCTTACCCTAAGATTGCTTTATATGCAGGGAGTTAGAGCATTTTTTCCTTACATTCATTGAGTGATCATTTGGTCATGCAAAACCATCATGTTGTGCAGCCCTATGACGATGTATCCCATCATGATGGTGATGCACATGATACATCCCAACATGATGGTGATGCACCTATTGCATCAACTCCGACCGATACACTTTCCTCTTCAACACATATTTGTGTGCCCCATTACTGCATGATGTGCAACAATTTATGTTTTGGTCCTCTTTGACAGTCCACTGAGGCTCCCATGGACACATCCGACTATGAGGCCTAGGATATGTCAAATGGAGGAGTTGATAGAGCACGAAGTGGATCATTTCTAGGATAGACATCGGCTTCCAAGGATGATGTGGGAGCACCGGTAAGACTTAAAGCAATTTCATAGTGTGTTTTATCTAAATTATTTCATATTTTACAAGAAATATTTGTACTAATATATGTATGTACTATAATCTTTAACAATTGTTGATAGAGGACCAATATTTCCCAAATGCAGAAGGCTACACAATTGGCCATTTCCTGTGACCAAGGGACTCAGTATACGATATCATTTAAATTGTTATTTAGATGTTAATTTTTGAAATCTATTATGTTTAAATACATACATACTACATAGATTGATAGTCTAATGTAATCTTATCTTTTTATGCAGCAACTTGGTTCTTTTACAGCCATGTTGACTAAGCCTAACCCATTGTACAAATTTGCACAATAGGTATATATTTTTTTAATATTCTCAACATTATGATTGTATGTGCATGTGTATTTAAATTGCATTACATTCTTGTCATTGTTTATATAGGAAACCATCTTAGCTACTTCATCCACCATGAGCCCATCTAGTGTAGAAGCATCATAGCAGGTATGTATTTATTATATATTGTAGATATTTACATTTAGATAGGATTAGATACATGTTTAGTAAATATGATTTTTTTCAACAATTATATGTTAATTTGTATCATTTTTATTTTACTTGCTATAGTCCTCTACCTGAATCAACATTGTGACGAGTGTGGGATCATTTCTTTATACGAGGACTCCTAATTGTCCTAAGGGACAATCATATGCATAACGTCTTGCAGAAAAGAGAGCAAGACTTGAGGTAAACAAGAATTGCATTATTGATATAATATAGTACACATATAGTGATTTTGATGTTAAATTCATAATTTATAAAAGATAGTATATAAGTTTCTATGTACTAGTCTATGTTGTCAACCATTCGCATAATTAGTCTAATTTGTGGTTTGAATTTTTGTTATGCAAGAAGCTTCAAAGCAACTAAGTTCTTTGAGGAGGCTTGATTTTGATCGTCTAGCACAAGATTAGGATTTGATATAGATTGATATGTATAAATAGGGTTTGATAGGTCTTGAGATGGCATATTTGCCACAATTTGTAAAACTTGTTCTGAGTAGGCATATATGTCAAATTTGTATATGCATAAACATAATTATTCTACATTTTGATATATAAGATTTGATATTCGATCTAATTTTTTCCTTGTGTGCATGTCTTTCTACTTTGAATCTTCAAAATGAAATGTATAATTATCTTAGAATGGTTTAAATTTATGATCAATAACATGTTATAGATTAATAGAATTGCATTTTAATAGAACTTATGAATTACAATTGGTAATCCATCTATGTTAGAGTTCATTCATATTAAGGTTCACATACATTACATTCCATGAGACCAAATTTCTTTGAGGAGTTTTTTCAAACAATTTACTTCCTTTTCTATTGTACCACATTTTTCATATATGTCTACCAAAGCATTTTTATCAAACACTCAATTTGAGAATACACATGATTTCAAGCTCTCTTGAATGAATTTACATTTGACATTATTTTGTTTTTTGAACTCCTATAATGAAGTTGGCAGCTAATTTTTATTTCAAAAGAAGTTAAAATTAATGAAAAATGGTATGAGAAGCACTGTATAATATTTGTTGAGAATAAATGTTTGAAAATATGCCTGAAAATAATTGTGATCTCATATACAAGGTAAAAAAGATGAAAAGAGCAACTTATGATAGTCTTATGACATTGATTTTTTTGATTGATTAAAAACTTCAAACAAATGGATACAACTTAATGAAATATATGTCATTGTAGTGTTCATTCAAAAGTAATATAAATCATCTTGATAAAAAACAATGTCACTCAATGTTCATTCAAGCTTAATAACATGTAAAAGTTATAAAATCATCATGAATCAAAATCACTTTCTTTCAACCATAAGGGTTTGATGCAACCTCCAAACAAAGTCATTACAACTAACAAGTTACATGTTTATTAGATTTTTCATGTAAAATCTATACAGTAATCATGATCAACAATTAATACATCTATTAACAATGATGCAACCATTAAACAAACCAAATACAACTCCATGACATGCATGTTATTTGACCTTCCACAAGCAATTTGTATTATCGTAATGCACAACAATGAATGTTTCTAACCATAATGGATGAATAAGCAAACTAGGCATACCATATGGGCCTAATGCACACTTCGCACAAAAGCAATAACACTCATATGATATTGTCATATATGTCATTCAACCTTGACCCACACCAAACTTGCTATATCACAATTGTTGTCATGTATGTCATTCAACCTAATGCAATTAAGGTTTTGTATTTCAGGAAAAGAAAGTGAGATATGAGGCTTAAGGTGGATTTGAACAAATGAAGTTGTTGTCCTAAGTGTTGAAATTGAAGCAAAACAATTGAAGAATAAAATTAACCACTTAAAAAAGGAATGAAAAGATATGAAGAAGATTATATCGTCAATGAAAATGAGATTAGTCTGCTCTAAAAATAGATCCAATGCATCTAGATGGGTATGTTTAGGCTAGGAATGGTCTTGTTTTGAACCCAAACATGCCGAAATAATTCGAGCTACATTGGACCATTGATATCCCTTAAGAGTCCAAAGTATAAAAAGGAAACAATCTTTGACAGGCTATTACTCAGAAATTGTGACACTTACAAACTCTCTGTTTGAGGCTACAATATCTTGTTGGGACCCTCTACAATAACCTCTCTCAGTTTTTGCTATCTCAGAGGCATTTCCTAGTGGTGACAATTTTTTAGTTGACGAAAAAGTTGTCAAATGCAAGCAGTGTAAAGTTGCAAAGTGGTGCAACTTTCATTCTGCAACTCGTACAACCAAACTGACTATTCCAACACATCTGGATGGGTATTTTTATGTTAGGAATGGTCCTCTTTCGTACCCAAACATGTTGAATCACTGCAAGCTACATTCAACCGGCTCGATCCCTTAAGAGTTTAAAGTGCAAAATGGCTACAATTTTTGACGGCCTATTACTCAAAAATCATGATGCTTACAAACTCTTCATCTGAGTTCAAAGATCACATTAGGACCTTCTACAGTAACCTCTCTCATTTTTTTCTATCTCAGAGGCGATTTCCCGTGGTGATGAGTTTTTAGTTGAGGAAAAAGTTGTCAAATGCAAGCAGTGTAAAGTTGCAAAGTGGTGCAACTTTTTTTCTACAACTTGTACAGCCAAACCGATTATTCCAACATGTCTGGATGGGTAAATTTACACTATGAATGGTCCTCTTTCATACCTAAATACATCGAATCACTTTGAGCTATGTCCAACCAACTCGATCCCTTATGTGTCCAAAGTGCAAAAAGGCAACAATCTTTTACGAGTTATTACTCAAAAACTGTGATGCTTAAAAACTCTATGTCTAAGACTATGAGATCACATTCGGACCCTCTACAATAACCTCTCTTATTTTTTACTATCTCAGAGGCATTTTCCTGTGGTGACGGGTTTTCAGTTGAGGAAAAAGTTGTCAAATGCAAGCAGTGTAAAGTTGCAAAATGGTGCAAATTTTGTTCTGCAACTCATACGACCAAACCGATTGTTCCAACACATTTGGATGGGTTTCATTTATGCTAGGAATGGTCCTCTTTCACACCCAAACATGACAAATCACACCGAGCTACATTCAATCAGTTTGATCCCTTAAAAGTTCAAAGTGCAAAATGGTTGCAATCTTTTACGGGCTATTACTTGAAAACCATGATGCTTACAAAATCTTTGTCTAAGGCTACGATATTGAGTTGGGACCCCTACAATCGCCTCTCTCGATTTTTGCTATCTCAAAGGTTTTTTCCCGTGGTGACAAGTTTTCAGTTGAGGAAAAAGTTGTCAAATGCAAGTAGTGTAAAGTTGCAAAGTGGTGCAACTTTCGTTCTCCAACTCGTACGACCAAACTGATTGTTCCAACACATTTGAATGGATACGTTTACACTAGGCATTATCTTTTTTCAAACCCAAACACCCTAAATCACTGGAAGATACGTTCAATCAACGCAATCCCTTAAGAGTCCAAAGTGAAAAAATGAAACAATATTTGATGGGCTATTACTTGGAAACCGCAATGCTTACAAACTCTCTGTGTGGTGATGATTTTTTAGTTGAGGAAAAAGTTGTCAAATGCAACTAGTGTAAAATTGCAAAGTGGTGTAACTTTCGTTCTACAACTCGTACAACCAAACCGACTGTTCTAACATGTCCAAATGGGTACTTTTATTCTAGGCATGGTCCTCTTTCACACCCAAACATGTTGAATCACGTTGAGCTGCATTCAACCAGCTCAATCCCTTAAGAGTCCAAACTGCAAAAAAGTAGTAATCTTTGACAAGCTATTACTCAAAAATTGTGATACTTACAAACTCTTTGTCTAAGGATATGGGATCATGTAGGGCCCCTCTATAATAACCTCTCTTAGTTTTTGATATCTCTAAGGTGTTTGCCTGTGGTGTCAAATTTTTAGTTGATGGAAAAAGAGTCAAATGGATGCAGTGTAAAGATGCAAAGGGGTTTAGGGTTTGTTCCGGTCCTCATGAATAAGTGAATAAGTGAATCATTTACTCAAATACACTTAAGTCATGAACTACACACATGAATACAAAGTATATGCATGAAAACACCTAGGTCGTAAAGTATACATTGGAATACTCATAAGTCACAAAGTATACACATCAGTTGTAAAGTATACACTTGAATACACATAAAGTATACACAATACGCATTATATCATCATTCAAGAATTACTATAAAATATAGGATTTACAAAATTCCATGTAGGCATACAACAAATGACCATAATACATAGTCATTTCCTAGTGAGGAAAGGAAATAGATCATATGTTTCCTTCGTGATCGGCTGGATGGAGTTTTTGTTGATTCTTTTGTCTTTCGAATGTGCCCAATAGTCCTCCTCTCTTCACTCATTTGGAGATGCAACTAATAGAATAAGAAATATATATGTTAATATATAAAAAATGAAAATTGTGGAATGGCATATAACAAAATAAGCATCAAGGTAGTAGTTATGGAGTGACAAGCACCTGTAGAAACCTTCAAGGTAGCATTTAAACCATATATAAGCATCATGAAAATTTTCAATAATAGACCATAGAAGAGCAAATATAATTTCAAACTTACTAATTTGTCGCATACAAAATAAGCATCAAGGTAGCAGTTTTGGAGTGACAAGCACTTGTAGAAACCTTCAAGGTAGTAGTTAAACCATATATAAGCATCATGAAAATTTTCAATAATAGACCATAGAAGAGCAAATATAATGTCAAACTTACTAATTTGTCGCATACAAAATAAGAATCAAGGTAGCAGTTCTGGAGTGACAAGCACCTATAGAAACCTTCAAGGTAGCAGTTAAACCATATATAAGCACCATGAAAATTTTCAATAATAGACCATAGAAGAGAAAATATAATGTACACCCCTCTCTATATGCATCCTACTCAACCAAAAAAATATGCAAGTATTTTTGAATTTCCCCGTGCAATTATCTAACCAAATGAGATGTTAACCCATTGCATTACCTTTTTCCTGCAAGAACTCAAAAAAAATCAAAACAATGTTGTACAAACTCAGATGAATGAGATCTATCATAACTCATGTAAAAATGGTACTCCCTAATTATCTTCCTGTCCTCTTCTATATTATCAGGGGCATGTGTATATGTTATATGGACAAAAATAGCAATTTGAATTAAATTATAATATTGTGATTGTACTTCATTTTGTGGTTGCAATATATATTTTTAAAAAAAATCAACTACAAATACAATAGTTTGAATTGGAAAAGAGTCCTTACACATCTTGAATTGTTGATCCAACCACTGCAACCCATGACTATGCCTTGAATACTTATAAAAAATATTTTTCTTAAAATCAAAAATAAAATCAGCAATACTTACCTCTCTTGTAACCAACTCGTATCTAGAACCTTCACCTCCACTCTTCAATGTGTATTTGACTATCTCAAACCTTTTTTTCTTAACAATCTTGTTACCAAAATCATGATCGCTTCCCTCATGAAAGCATGTTACAAAATTGGATAAACCACCACATTGCAAACATGTTTCATTTAAACAATCATTTCTATAAAATGAGCAACCATCACCTCTAGTGCATAAAAATGAATCTAACATGTCCCTGGATGACTTGGGAAGTTGCATTGTGTGACACTCTTGCAACATTTTTTCAGTATGGATAGTAGAGCGAATATGGCATAATAATTCATAATACATTGAAAACTCAACATGGTATTTACAACAACATGTATTACGAACATTAATAGGTACACAATAAAATGGATTGCAAGACTCAAAATCCCTTTGTGAGATTTGAAAATTTGGATGTTCTTAACAAAATTGTTTGTACAAAAATGTTTGGCTACATTCCAAGAAATGTTTAGCATGCAGTGTGTGATCTCTATTATCAATTCATAACTTTAAAACATCCTTTACATTCGATGATACTCTAGAGTGAGAGTTCCAAAATTGTTCAATTTTCATCTTTACATTATCGGTTAGCTTCTTATCAACATGTGGAAGCCTCCCACTAAAAGCCCACCTATCATTTTGAAGAGAACTATCAAGTCTTCCTCTTCTTAAGAGTGCTCTATTCAATGTTTTACGATTTAGATTTAAATCAATACAAGTATGTCTCATTAAATGAGTCTTTCTCAAATGATGACTTACTAGTGAGGTTGTGATCACTCTACAAGCATCCCTTTTATCTTTTTCCTTACTAGTCTTTCCAATAGAAGTTAGAGCATTAACAATATTTTTTACAATAATAAAAAAAAAATCAATTTTTGGGTGACACAAATCTTCAATTTTCTTAATAATGGTCTTATTTTGTAATATTTTAGAAATTGCACAAAAAGTTGACATTTTTCTGTCAATGTCTTATCGGAAAACTATTCATTGAACATATTGGTAGCCCATAAATGAACTGTTTGTGGTGACCTTTTTCCTTGGATATTATCTATTATGTTCTCATCTATTTCAAGCAACCATTTAGGGCTTCTTATGTAATTATTTGTTACATAAGGTTCATTTTCAATAACAATTCCAACATTTTCATTTTCAATATTTTCAACATTTTCAATAACGATTTCATTTTCAACAACATTTTCATTTTAAATAACAATTTCATTTTCAATGTTGTTCACATTTTCATTTACAATTTCAATATTTTCAATTTCAACTTCAATATGATGTTCAATATTTGCAATTTCTATTTCATCTTCACTTGAATTAACATTTAGCAATGCAGAAGAACTTTCAACTTGAGTATTCTTCATACCTTGTATTCTTTTCCTATGACTTTCTCTATCTTTTGCTCTATATACTTCAATTTGATTTGTTGTTAGTTTCCTCTTTCCTTTTCTCTTACGACGACTACTTCTCCCCATTGCACAAACAAAAAAACACACACAAATGATTGTAAAATTTAATAAAGTATAAAAAATCTCCCAAAAGCTGAATTTTGCCTGATACAAACAAAAAGCACGTGATTTCAGTGACAAGGAATGTGGGGACCGTTAAAATACTCAAAATGGTCTCATTTTATTTTTTTATATAACTTAGTAAACGGATATCCATTTCAAAACATATATTCATTTCAAAACGGATATTCGTTTTGAACAAATATCCGTTATGTTTTGCAAAAATATATTTCTCGTTGCTCGTGCTTCTATCTTTTTAACCTATAGCAAACAAAATGAATATTTGTTTCCTTTAGTTTTAAGAATTATTATTAGCATAATATTATTAATATATTATATTATGATATATTTGATATTATATATTAAATATATTATATATATTATATATTAATATACTAAATTAATTTATTATATATTTATATAATATATATTATATATTTATATAATATATATTATATATTAATATTATTATTAAAGTATATATTAAATTAATATATTATATAGTATATAAATTAGACTATATATTAATACCTCTCTCTCCCCCTCTCTCTCTCAATCTCAGGTGCGTCCCACTCCCTCTATTCCCCTCTCCCTCTCTCTCCCTCTCTCTCCCCCCTCTCTCTCTCTCTCTCATCTCTCTCTCTCTCAGGTCTTTCTCACTCTCCCTCTCTCTCTCCCTCCCTCCCTCCTTCCCTCCTCCTCTCTCCCCTCTCCCTCCCTCTCTCCCTCCCTCCCTCCTTCCCACTCCCCTCTCTCTCTCCCACTCTCCCTCCCTCTAAGTCTTTCTCACTCTCCCACTCCCTCTCCCCTCTCCAAGTCTCTCTCTCCCACTCTCCCTCTCTCTCCTCTCCCTCTCTCCCCCTCTCTCTTTCTCAAGTCTCTCCCTCTCTCTCGCTCTCGGGTCTCTCTCTCCCACTCTCCCTCTCTTTCTCTCTCTCTCCCTCTCTCTCTCCCCTCTTTTAACATATATATTAATATATTAAATTAATATTATTATATATATTTATATAATGTATTTATTATATATATTAATATTATTACTATTAAGGTATATATTAAATAGTATATAATTTATACTATATATTAATATGTATGCATAGTGGAAGCTTCAAATCTTATACAATAAATAATGGATATTCGTTATGTTTAAGCTTTCACTAGCCAAATAATATGAATGCATGGGGAAGCCTCAAAACCTATACAAAAAATAATGGATATATGTTATCGTTCAATTTTTTTAAACCAAATAACACATAAAACCAATATTATGTATTATTAATATATAATAAATGTATTATATTTAATATATCATAATATATTATATATTATGATATGTTATATAATATATTATATATAGTAATTATTTAATATATATACTATAAATTATATATTATACTATATAGTATATAAATAATATATTATGTCATATATGTTAAATATATTATATATACTATATATTATATATCTTATACTCTCTCCCTCTCTAGATTTGGCACTACTACTGATATCCAACTTGTATTTTGTATTGAACTTTTGAAAATAGTAATTAAGCATTATGTTATCAAAATATTGACCTCCCAAATGCATATCCCCTCTAATAGCCTTGACAGCAATATTAACCTTTTGAATAGAAAGAACCAACACATCGAATGTACCTCCACCTAAATTGAAGACAAGAACGCTTCTTTCTCTAGTGAATACATCATGGAAGCCATAAGTTATAGCTGTGACCATTGGCTCAATAATTGTCTGCATGACATTGAGGCCTGCAATCTTACTAGCATCCTTTGTGGCCCTCTTCTATGAATCATTAAAATAAGTAGGCACAATACAATAACCACATTCTTCACCTCACATTAAAATAAGCAGCATGGATGAGATCTCTTCAGATGTAAAAAAGCCTCTCTCAGGTCCATCCCACTCCCTCTCTCTCTCAAGTCTCTACCACTCCTCTCTCTCTCTCAGGTCTCTCCCTCCCACCCTAACTAGACAACTCTCTCCCCTTCTCTCCCTCTCTCCCTCCCTTACACCCTCTCTCTTGGGTCTCTCTCTGAAGTCTTTGTCCCTCCCTCTTAGCTCTCTCTCTCTCCTTCCTGCTCTCCCTCTCAACTCTCTCTCTCCCTCTCAAGTTCTCTCTCCCTCTCAATTATTTCTCTCTTGCTCTCTCCCTCTCTGTCTCTCTCTCTCTCAACTCTCTCTCTCCCTCTCCCCCTCTCTCCCTCCCCCTCTCAACTCTCTCTCGCCCTCCCTATCCCTCTCAGGTCTCTCTCTCTCCCTCTCACTCTCAACTCTCTCTCTCTCTCACTCACTATCCCTCTCAAGACTCTCTCTCTCTCTCTCTTGTGAATTGGTCACACATCAATAAATATATAATATATACTATGTAGTATGTAGTATATAATACATAATATGTATTAAATATATTATATAATATTAATATAATATATTTATTAATATAATAAGGTGATCCCACAATAGTGGTTTACAATTATTGGCCAAACTGGACACTGAAATTTTTTCTTGTAACTAAATCTTCACTTTCGGACACCTATAGTGACTAAACATGAGGAATTCGAAGATTATGCAAACTAGAGTTTTATGAAATTTTTTCTATAGATTCTAAATATAATTTTTTCAAAATTTTTGGAATCAGATTGCACTTCTTTTTCCATCTCCCTCGAAAACTTTTTTTTTCAGAAAATAATATTTTTAAAAAGTGACTCACCGTATAACACATAACTTTTTAACCATGAAGGATAAAATTATAATTCTTTCGAATTTAGATTCATAACTCTGATATCTAGTGCTTCCACTTGGTTAGATAGTTTTTTATTGAATATTTTTTCTTTAATCAAGTTTCAAAGACAAATCAATTATAATTTAGACATAGCACAATTGTATAACGTGTAACTTTTTTTTGTATGTATCAAAATTCAATTTTTTTCTCTTTGTTGGATCAAGGACTTCAATATCTAGTGCACTCATATTTTTCAAAAAAAAATAATAATAATCTGCTATTTTTCCACATGTGAAGAACAAAGAGCTTGATTTTCGATGAAAAACCTACATTCACAAGAAATAAAGAATAAATATAATAGTAAAATAAAATTTATTTAAAATTATATTTTTTGGGAAGCTTATAATAAGGACTACATACTCACAAAAAATAAATTTTAAATAAATTCATTTCATCCCCCAAAAGGTAAAGCAAAAGTGGGTTTTTATCAGCATTTTGATAGGTGTAAAGGAGACTCCATTATAGGTATGGTTTAAAACTAGTGGGGTTCTATCCAAGGGGGTTTGGTTTAAGGTAGTTTGATCAAACCCTCTTCAATTGGAATGCTTTAAATGGAACTTTTTAAGGCTTAAATCATTATATTTTCTAAAAATATGTGATTTCAGCAAAAATTTGTTCCTCCCAGAAATTGTAAACCAGCTTTGTGGGATCAATATTTAATACATACTATATATATTTTATAATATACTATACAAAATATATGTAGTATATAGTATATATTATAATATATAATTTAAAAATATATAATATATAATATATTAGTATATATTAAAATATTAAATATTATGTATTATAAATAATACAGTGAACAGATATCCATTTTTTCTGACAAAATCAGTAGGCTCGGGATTTGGTTTGGGATTGCCTAACCTAGAAAGTCAACCCAAAAAAAGTGTTTAAAAAATTTGCTTAGTTTTCTGAAGTTCACCCTTGTCGCTGACGACTTTTTTATCCAAATTTCATGAAACGAAAAGGGTTTATAGAAAAAACTGTCATCTTTCCACCAATATAAGATATGCCTTATTTTGAATTTAATAAATAAAAATTATTGATTTTCTACATACATTATGACTAAATTTTTGTAACTTTCAAACTACGTACATTTTTCGAACCTAAAAGATGTGTCACATTCTATGCTTCGCATAGCATAGGATAAAAAAAAATGAATTTCATAAATTTTTTACCAAGTTATGGTGGTAAAAAAACACGTTTTAATAATTTTGAAAACTAATTATTTACATGCAAAAAAATTACAAAAAAAAATTGGCGCATCTGGGCATGTATCCTCTACATATATTGAAAGTTTCAGAAAAGAAAGAAAGAAAAAAAATTCTTGTACTTAGGGTGGTCAGACATACACCTGCTTCTTATCTTTTTCTTGAAAATTTAGTACCACTGCATTGAAATTTCAAATTTTCACAAAATAGATTTACTTTTTTCCAAAAAAGGACTATTAGCCTAAAAACTACATTCAATTTGCTACAAGTTTTGTTCTTATATATTTTTCAAATTATGTTAATAATGTATTCATTTTTTTATGTCAAGTTGCCTAACTCTGGTTTTTTGAATTTTCATTGCCACTTAGAGGCCTAGTTTGGACCCCCGTTATCCTTCACTGACCCAAATCTGCAATGTGTTGTATAGTGCAAGTCATATCATATGTGTCAATCTTTGAGTAGGAACACCCTCCTAAGTTTTGTGGAGCTCAAAGTGCAGAAGGTTGATTATAGCCTTGTTCGTTCACCTTTCTTGTCCCTAACGTGTTGATAGTGCAAGACCTTTTTCTTAACTTCTTGATCCCTTGGTTTAGGCATTGTGTTTTTCCTTAGGATTGGGGTTGCAAGAAAAAACACCAACAAGTAATACCACTATTAGAAATAGATTTTGACCTCCTTTTTAATGATCATATGCTCCCCTTCATTAAAGATCGCATCTTTCCACATAAAAATTTAAAGTGAGAGAATTATACAACCTATAAGTCTTTTTTAATTCATTGTACCTAACAAAAATGCATGATTCACTTTTCCAATATAACTTTTATCTCTATTGATCAACTACATGAACATATGCTAAACAACCAAAAACTTTGTAATGATTAACATTAGGATTTTTTGATAGTAAGATTCATAAGTAGTTGTCCTATCAATTACACTAGTAAGAAATCAAAATTAAGAATATAGAAAGTTGTAGCAGTTGTATCTGAAACCCAAAAAAAAAGTTGCTCAATCCCTTGGTTTGTAACATGCTTCTAGCGATTTCCACCACTATAGAATTCTAAGTTTTAGTGATTCATTTTGTTAAGGTGAGTAAATAGTGTTGAGTTCTCTATTGATGCCATTAAGATCAAAATAACTCACAAAAAACCATCAAACAAAATTTTCCTTCATAACAAGTCCTTAAACACTTTATTGCAACCACTTTCATTTTTCACAAGGGATTTGAACCTCTTAAATATATCAAAGGCTTCAAATTTGGTCTTCCAAAAATAAATCCAACACTTTTGTAAATAATCATCAATAAAAAGTAATGAAATATGATGATATACCCACATATTTTGTTTATAGAACCATAAATATTCAAACGAACTAGATGAAGTGGATAATGAGCCCTCCATGTATTATATTTTAAAATTTTCTCTCTTGTTTTTTTGCTTATAACACATTGTTTAAAAACCTCCTTGTACTCTTCAACCTTAGGAAAACCATAAACTAATTCTCTTGATGTTAGTAACTTCAAACTATGAAAATATAAATGTCCATATCAAGGATATCACAACCAAATTTTCTCTTCATGTGTCATATTGGCAAGATTGTGGCTATGTTCTCCAAACATCAATGGGAACATCCTATTCTTTGACATAGGCATAACTATAACAACTCTATTTCTTTCATTCTAATCCTAAATTGTATATTGCTTATTTTTAAATATTGAACTATGTAATTCTTTTCACGCAATTACAAAACAATCAATAAATTATGTTTTTATCATGGAGTGCATTATTCACCTTTCATGCCTTATTAAGCATGCACTTCTATAGCTCCTTTTGTTGCAACCTCCAGGGACATAAAGCTTGATCTTAGATTTGAAATTTTGATTAAACCAAATTTTAGAAGTTGCATCTTGTTTATAGTAACTCATGTATAACTTATTCACAATTTTGTGTTTAATGGTCTTTTCTTAATTGTATCATTGAGCCATTTACATAAGTCAAATTTTAAATACCATTGTTGAACCCTAAATTATTTTCAAAGATAATTTAATAAATTGCATATAATCTTACAAATGCACATTTTAACATTATGCCTTCCAAGTGTCGTACATTTTTTTATAACTAGTTCATAATTAGTTTCAAGTTAAAAGTGATAATAAATAAATAAACATATTTTCTAACTAAAATAAGTTACCATAAAAGATATGCACATATATGTAAATCACATTTAAAAATAATAATTTGATAGTTGACAATTTCAAGTCAACATTTTGATAAATAACTGACATAAAATTTAAAAATTCAAAATTCAATAATAAAGCTATCCCCTCATGCTTTAATGCATGCTATTGTGATCATGACATAATTAACATGTTATGATAAAGCTATGCTAATTAAAGAAATCACCTTGGCTAGAGTTGTATATTTAAATTGTTGTGTAGTTAACTATTTGAGTTTCTTCCTTTGCCACACCATGGTGTTAAACAACATTTCATTTAGATACATGGAACTACTTGATAAAGAATGAGATGGGAATACATTAATGTCAATAACATTATGATAGCATATATATCATGCATGTTAGACCTCTCTTGTGGAGTAGCATGAGAAAGCTTATTGTTTCATGGTAGGGTGGAATTCATTTCAATGATACTCTCTCTTCTTCAAGTTTGTAAAGAAATGTTTTTTAGAGAAAAACATTCTAGATTATAAAGACACTGTCACATTGTGAAATATACATTATTTTTTAATTGTGAATAATAACTATTATAGTAAAGGGCTAGGTCCTTTTGAAATTGATTTGTGATTCAATTCTAAATATTGTTTATTTATGAAATATAAAGTTTGTAATGGTTAAATAACTTATTGAGTTCATGTGAACAATTTACAGTATAGTCCATTACTATTCAATCAACTATATGAAACATTGTTAATGATGCATGATGAGGTTTATGATTAGTTTAAAACCATACCTTTAAACTTCATTATGCAAATAAACATTATTTTGTTATTCTAAGATTGATTCATTATTATTGTTGAAGATGAAGTTTACTTTATAATTATATGATTTATGTTGTTGTATTATGGAGTGTTCTTACACATTTTGAATTGATCATTGCCTTGGTAAGCTTCTTGTATAGTATGTTAAGCCTACATCCTTGACTGTCTTTGCACCTAAAATTTTGGAAATAGGCTCTTATATTGAGCTTTTTGAATACTAAATAATGATACAAATTTCTTCTATTAGCTTCCTTTATTGTTCTATTATTAGTTGCAAGAGTGGTTTGATTTCTCTTGTCAAAAGAGTCATCATCTTGATGCTTCAATAATCATAGTCATTTCTACTAAAATAAAAAATTGATGCAGAGCCAAGGTGAAGATTAACTCACAACAAACTAGTGTCAATTCAAAAATAATGAATTCTTCTTGGAAACACCTTCAATCTGCCAAGCATCAACTCACCCTCAAGGGTCTCAACCCTTCAATTTTGTAAAACAACTACAAACCTCCACCAAGGCCCTGAAAATTTTTCTCAACATGCCAATGATGATAATTTAGCCATTTAACTGCAATCTCAAAGTCAGATTCAACATAACCTTAAAAAACTCACCTTTTACCACTAGCACTCCTTATAGTACAGGAAAACCAAATTTTCAGCCTTTTGGCCAAATCCTTCCAAAACACCTAAGAAAAAGATAATAGAATCAAGGACCCATTTCAGAGTCATTCAACATATCAAAAACCTAGATATCACTCCTTTGGATCAAAAGCTTCAAAATCAAGAATTTCACACTTTTAGGCTCTAATTAGGCCATTTTTACAAAGAGACCCCCTTTAAATATTCACACCAGGTTGCCACACCTAAAAAAAGTCGTTTATTGTGTTTCAAAATATGGTATTTTCTAGGTCTTAGGACCCTATGTGCTCATATAGACCCCAAATGACAAAACCCTCCTAAAAACACAGGAACCTAGGGTTTTTGGGGCATCATTATTGTTTCTCCAACTTCCAGATCTTTCCCAATTGATCCAACTAATTAGAAATTCGTAAATTAGTCCCCTCATGCTCTATAAAGCTTAACTTGGTCAAAATTAACGTGGTTTTGTAACTTCATAGGTTTGATCACCAAATTCCTTTGGAAAACACACCATTTTTAGCCTTTACTCCCATTGTTCAAGCCAAGAACCCAATACTATGCGCCTCCAACTCCTAGAAATCATTTCCTATGATATTACAACTCATCCCACTAAGTCACATTGGCATATAGTAGGTGGGATGAGATTCAATCCATTAAAACTACAAAACCCTTATACCCCTATTTAGGAACCCGTTAAGGGAAAATCTGAGATTCAAGGCACAAAATGAATGAAAGGAACCCTTATTAAGAAGTTAGAATAATGTTAAGACCTGTATCAACAATTTTACATAATATTTTGATACAAAAGATGCTTGTATGGCCTGTGCACAGGCAGAAACCATAGGAAAAATAGTAAAATATGAACTTGAGCAATTGAAAACTTTATTGATTCAAAGAAAACTTCTTCAAAAATCCCTCTCTTGAGTCCTTGAAGGCCTTAAGTAAATTTATATGCATTTAAATCCAACTTCCAATGCCTTCAACCACCAATCTAACTGACTTTTGAAACCTAAATGATCATTGAAGGCCAAAATACAAACATTTACACAATAACATGACTCATAATGGAATGCTTGCACTTTTCCACCTCTAACTTCACTAAGACCTCACAAATGGCTTGAAATAACATTATTACATGTTCAAAACACTATTCTCACTTGCCCCTAAACAAATTTACTAATTTTTCCTTCAAAGGCTACAAAGCAACAACTAGGACAAGTTTGGATCTCCGTGCTTTTTGACCCTTAAACCTAAAAACTCCTCCTAATACATGACTATTGACCTTATTAGATCTTAATGAAGACAAAACCTTAAAACATTAACACTTAACTCATTCAAATGATCAACAATGATAATGTGGTGTAGGTGCTCCTGCACCAAAAATGAATAAAGATTTAGTAATTGACGTGATGAATTTTTAGAGACATATTAATCACAAAATCTATAATCCAAATCAACACCTTACTTTACTACCAATGACAAAACTTACAATAACAACAAACTTACATATAACATTAAATATTAAATAAAATATATATCTTACAACTATATAAAAAACAACAAACAATTAAATCTATAATTAAAACTCTCTTAAAATAGCACTCCAAATGCTTGTTCAAACTTTTACATGAAGCATCACTTAAGAAGAGCATGGACATAGCCAGTAAGCTTAGAGTTATGCCTACAAACTCTGGAATATAGAAATATAGAACTTCAAGATTATTTTATATGTTATCAACTACACATAATTGGATGCATTGTGTTAACATTTTTTCGTACATAATGTTCAAACGTAAATAAGTTTATTTAGAACAATATAAATTTGCACCTATCTTAAGAAGTTTTCCTTCATAAGATTCATATTTTAAAAAAAAAAAAAATCACTGTTCTTCTATATTACAACGGTCCTTTTGAGGTAGTCATATGTGAACATGCTAGGGGAGAGGGGCTAGTAGTTGTGCAAGCTAACTTTGCAAATATCCATTGATTGCCTAGAATATTGTAGGATGATTTTTTTCTAAATAAGGATTGGCCTCTTATCTGTCTATAACTAAGGTTTGGAGGTGTGACTCATCATGCAAATTGCCACATCAACACATCTACTAAGAAGTGTCCAAATTTTGACTTTTTAAAGACTCGACTGAAACTTAATCATGGTATCCCTAGTAGTTGAACAAAAAAATATCATTTGAACTACTTGTAGAATATCATATTTTTATTTAAAACAAAACTTATATTCAACCTAAATGGACCAAGTACCTATTGATAACCATAAATATTTGTTATCTCTAGCTTGTATATTCAATACAAATATAGACCAATAGTTGAACACAAAAAAAAAACTATTTCTAGTTATGAAAACCACACATAATTACTTAAAATATAACTTATATGAAACAAAAATGGACCAATAGTTGAACACTAAAACTTTTTGAAAATCCTTCACATTTAATGGGAAAATACATGGTAGGTATTTATTGTGCTCACCTTTTATATTTGTGAAAGGAAAAACTATTAATATGAAATACTTCAATTCTTGTACATTGCTACCCCAATAGTTGTACACATAAGAACAATATTTTTTTAAAATGAGTGTCTTATTTTTTTAAATGAGCATTTTATTTAATAAATGACACATTTATAGTTGACATTTATGATATTCTATTTTAGACAAAAAAATATTCATGTCACTTATTCATGAATATATTTTTTTTTATATAACATTCATAGGTTCTCATGTGTTCGAGTATGGGTCCATTTTGACGAAAATTTGGCTATTTTTCTATTTACATGACTATTTATTTATAATATATAGTATAAATATGTGGTAAGACTGAGTATTATAAGCACAAGACCTTGCACAACTACTGGCTCATCTTCCCTACTATTTGTAGAAATGTAGGCTTTTCATAACTTGTAAGGTGGAAAATTCATTTTAGGTTGCTTGGAGTACATTTACACTATCCCATACAAAAGTTGTGATAGGAAATCTGAGTCTCTTTAGACAATTATTTTTATGGTTGGTTTGTGCTCAACTCATAGACAACATTGTACATTAAATTGTCAATTTTTTGGTGGGTCGTCACGTTCTCCATTATTGTTGTTCGGCTATCATAACCTCCATTTCAAAAACATGGCGTGATAGTATGACTTTCTATGGCTGACCTTTTTTTTTTCTTTTATAGGGGAGAGGGGCCAGTCATGTGGGCTAACTTCACGAGCATGTAGCAATTACCTAGAATATCGTAGAACCTTCATTTTTTTGAAATGTGGATTGGCCTCTTATCTATCTATAACTAAGGTTTGTATGTGTGACTCATCATACAACTTTCCACATTAGCACATCTACTAAGAAGTGTCCAAAATTTGGATTTTTAAAGATTTGACGAACACTTAATCATGGTATCCCTAGTATTGAACAAAATATATCATTTGTTGATTGTAGAATATCATATTTTTATTTAAAATAAAATTATATTCAACCTAAATGGACCAAATACCTATTGGTAACCATAAATCTTTGTTATCTCTAGATTGTATATTCAATACAAATGGACCAATAGTTGAACCCAAAAAAACTATTTCTTGTTATGAAAAAAACACATAATTATTTAAAATACCACTTATATGAAACAAAAATGGACCAATTTAGTTGAACACTAAAACTTCTTGAAAATCCTTCACATTTAATGGGAAAATACATGGTATTTATTGTGCTCACCTTTTATATTTGTGATATGACAAACTATTAATATGAAATACTCCAATGCTTGTACATTGCTACCCCAATAGTTGTACACATAAAAACAATATTTTTTCACTATGTGAAATGTTGGGGAAGGGAAACCTTTGAGTTTTCACCTTAGGGTTTGACACCTTTCCCAAATGTTTCCTTAGGGGGAGTGTGATTTGTGATGTGTGTGTGTTAATATGGGGTTTGATGGATTTGGACAAGGTATACAAGCTAGTTATGCTTATTTAGGTTGGTTTTATAGTGGTGGTGATGGAATGATCATCACTCTTTCAATAATTATGAGATATCATTTTCTAATCATATTTCTATTAATGATTAACACAAAATTGACAATAACTTATGTCAATTTTTAAAATTGATTGCATGATTACAGTTAACAACTTATTCAAATTGAAAACCAAATCAAATGCATTTATTTCTTCAAATTTCATGAGTAATACACAATTACAATTTTCAGACAACTCAGTTGTCTTCTTGTTCTACCCAACTCTGTAAGTCAACTTCTTACTGTTGTGATTTTTCGTTCTTAGAAAATGTCTTCAGAACAGTTCCAAATCTTACAACCTTCTCCCAACATGGCTCAACTCAATGGTATTCACACAACCTCCTTCCTTTCATGGAATCCATTTACAACTTATATTGCGCCCATTTACAAATTATATTGATGAGTAGAAGTTTCTTTTCTAACTCAAGTAGCTTCCTTATTCTCTTCACATCACTCTTACTTGGATTCACTTTCAAACTTCATCGACCTAAATCTATTGCTGCCCCTTTATTCTTCTTTGATGCACCCCCCTCTTTACTCACGGGCTATTCATATTTATTAATACTTGGAGCCTCTTTTTGTTTGATGCCTCTAGTCATTTTCATCGACCCCTTTCAGAGTCGTGGAACCTGCCACTATGCATAAAATTTCAAAACAAAATATCCATTAATCATCACCTTTACTTGTTGCACGGTTTGTCCAATTCTCTTGGCTTATTAACATTTCAAAAACAACATTTTAAAATATGCATTACTTAATTCCTTTGGCGCCATTCCCCAACCATAAAAAATTTGACACCCAATTTGTAAAGGCCTATGGTATAACATTCAACGCCTTCTTCTCAAGCTCGGGCTTGTTATGAAATTAAATGTTGTCATCCTCTTTGTAACCTACTACCCTCTTGTGGTAGAATGTTGTCACCTATAAAACCCATCTATCTTAGCACTCAACAACTTACATCTCCTTAGAAATTTCACTAACTCATGCTCTCCCTCCCTCTTGGTGTGGGTTAAGTCGTGCCTAAGAACTTATTTTACCATTTTACTCCATTAGTTGCGCAGAACTATTCTCTTTGCCCTGTGCCCTCTATATTTCTTTATGTTGCCCATTTAAAACCAAAAAGTAACTTATGATAGGAAGTTGAGGCATCTCTTTCTAGTTAAGAATTTTAATCGACTTCTTTAAGCAAATAGGATTCCCTTCAAATGTTTCATGGTCTTTTGGTATTCTTGAAACATAAAAATCATAACTCAAAAAGAAATAAACTCATTTGTTTTTTTAACATCACGTCCTTCACAAATGGCATTCAACTCAAAATCATGTAGCCTCCCTAATTTTCCAACTGAAATCAGAAAATGATCAACTCCCTAAACTATTAACTACTTGATTTTGAAACTTTCGTGATCAATTCTAGAATGGAGATTAAATTATGCCTATAAAAATGCTTTTCATGAAACTTTATGAGATCTTCCAAAATAAAAATAAAAATTGGGTGATGCAATATTGTGTGTTAACCCAAATGCTCCTACATCAGACATGCCAAGTAAGAAATTTATGAGCATGGGATCACAAAAGTGGAGTTAGGTGATAGAACCACCATTCAAGACTGTGAACAATCTCTAGCGAGCTCCATCGCTGAAAACCTGAGCTCCTCTACCAAATAGCCCAACCTCCTCCACCAAGTGCTCTTTGTCTTCTCTCCATGCCCTCCTTTGGCACATCTCTGCAACTTTGTCCTTGCAACCTCCATGTTGCAATCATACCTTGATTCTCACGAAGATTCCACTTCGTTTGTTGTAATTTTCCATCACATAACATTTTCCTTTACGCTTCTCGCTCTCAACCGTTTGAGACTTTACTCACCTGCAATGATGCTTTTGAGCTTCTCACTTGCGCTTCCAACTCTACACTTCCAACCCTCAACTGCTCAAGACTCTCAATACCTGCCATGATACTTTTGAGCTTCACTTGTGTTTCCACTATCCACAGGTTTCGTCACAAGTTGCCTCATGTTTGGCAATCTGCCTATGCCTCCAAAAAGTCTTCTCGCTTCCCTCTTCACCCGTAGGTCTTGTGGGATCCTCTCCACATTCAGAATTGTTGATCTACCAATTGATGAAGACAAAAACAACAATCACAAGTCAAACCCACAAAACTTAGATTACAAAAAGACTCCATGACGATTAACACCAAAATTGACAATAACTTGGTCAATTTTTAAAATTGATTGCACGATTACACTTAACAACTTATTCAAATTGAAAACCAAATCAAATGCATTTATTTCTTCAAATTTCATGAGTAACATTATTAAAATTTTTAGATAGCTCCATCTATCTTATCGTTCTACCCAACTCTGCAATTCAACCTCTTACTATTGTGATTTTCATTCTCATAAAATGTCTTCAAAACAGTTCCAAATGTTACAACCTTCTCCCAACATGGCTTGACTCAATGGTCTCCAAATAGCCTCCTTCCTTTCGTGGGCTCCGTTTACAGCTTATATTGTTGCACAAAAGTTTTTTTCTAACTCACGTAGCTTCCTTATTCTCTCCACATCACTCTTACCTTGATTCACTTTCAAACTTCATCGACCCGAATCTATCGTTGCTCCTTTATCCTTCTCTAATGCGTCCTCCTCTTTACTCATAGTTTGTTCATATTTCTTAATACTTGGTGCCTCTTTTTGTTTGATTCCTCTACTCATTTTCATTGACCCCTTTTAGAGTCATGGAACCCTAATTTAATCATAACCCTAACACTAATTAAACTCTAACCCTAACTGTAAACCCTGATTAAATCCTAGAAGCCTAATTGAATAGTAACCCCATAACAAGGCATGAGACTAGAAGAGAAACGAGTAGTTAGGAATTTTTGTATGGCTATTCAAGAGGTTTGAAACTCTACAAGTAGCAGGAAGAATTTGAGATTAGGAAACAATATACAATTATGCCTATGACCTAAAGGTCCATTAATTGAAGCAATATTATAGTGGTGATTTGAATGCACATTGAAATATTTGCATGACGAATTTTAAGTTCTAAATTTATACAGTATAAAGTGGACATGGGGGAAAGGTGGTAGAGAAATTTTAAAGGATTTATTAATTATGACAAACCTCTAGAACTTCAAAGTGAATTGAATTTTACATCAAAATCCCTTCCAAACTTTCAAATTCACCATGAAGAATTTAGAAAAACATAAGACCTCTCCCTAGAAGCATGAAACAAAAGAATTTACACAATACGAAGACCATGCCAATGTAATGGGGTCCATTAATTCACTACCATTACAATAATGATATGACCAAGGCTTAACCAAACACAAAATTGAACTAACAAAAATTGATATAGCAAGTTTTTACTAATGACATAAGCATATAAGCACATGCGATTCATAAACTAAAGATAATGCTAATAGGGTGGATGAAAGAAAGGTCACCTAATGTAAGAATGAACCCTAGAATAAAGATTAGAAATGAAGCATTAATATGAAAGAATAATTTAACTAATTATACCTAGAAATGAGATGTAACAATTGAAAAATCATAATGAGTGAAAAAATTAGGGGAAAACCTAAGTCACTCAAAAAAAAAATAGTTTCACCAAAAATTTAATTCATCCCTTAACATTCCAATAAAATCAAAAATCTATTTTTCTTTATTTTCCTTTATTCCATCCCTTCTATAGGAAAACTTTGACAAAAATATATGTTCACTTGCTTCTTTGGTATATTTATCCAAGACATATATATAATTTGGTCTAATTATATTTCATTATTGGAGTAGTTGGTTATTTTATTTTATTGATATTTAATTTTTAAGTAAATTATGAGAATAGTCTATATGCAAACTATGATTGTAATATGCATATGTTATATGTAAGCTCCAAATCTAAATGTCCTTAAAAAGATGATCTCCTTGATCAACCATAAAAATTAATTCTACATTAAATATTGGGTTTAGAAATGAGCCTTATGAATATTTTAGAAGTCAACTCACTAAACTGGAAAAGAAAAATGATAATCTAAAAAAAAAAAAAATTAATTTAAGATCAATCTTAAACTTGTCCACTAAAACACTTGGAATTGATTTGGAATAAGGAAATGCAAATCTCCAAATTTAAAATAAGTTACTGGGAAATTGTTAAAGATGATCTCTTTAATGCTGCAAGAGACTTTTTTAGGTCATGAAGGTTGTTAAGTAATCTGAATGCTACTTTTATAGCTCTTATCCCTAAACCTGTTGATGCCTCCACAATGAAATATTTTAGGCCTATTAACCTTTGTAATACTGTTTATAAAATTTTCTCTAAAATTTTGTTGTTTAGACTTAAACTGGTGTTGGGAAAAATGATAGCTCCTAATCAAAAAGGTTTTGTTGAAGGTAGAAACATTCTTGATGTTGTTATTTCGACCCATAAGATAATCCACTACATAGAGCATTCAAAAAAGCCTGGAATGGCCTTTAAAATTGACATCTCAAAAGCCTATGATAGGGTCTCCTGGCCTTTCCTTTTTGTTATTCTTAAGAAGTTTGGGATAGATGGTAGATTCTTAAAGATAATTTCGGCTTTTGTTACTTCTCCTATGTACTTTGTTTTGGTAAATGGTGTTCCCTAGGGCTTCTTCTCTTGTGGGAGTGGTCTCAAGAAGGGGGACCCCCTTTCTCCCTACTTTTTTTATTATTGTCGTTGAAGCCCTGGGAAGAAATATTCAAATGTTGGTGGATGTGCAAGCTCTTAAAGGTATTAAGGTTGCTTATTCTCTCAGGCCTGAGTCCCATCAACAATTTTTTCATGATACCTTGTTGTTTGGGGATGCTTCGATGGGGGAAGCATGAGTTTGGAAACATATTCTTAATGATTATGTTGTTTTTTTAGGTCAGTGAATTAATTATGAGAAAATAAAAGTTTACTTTTTCAACACTAATCAACAGATAAGGGACATAGTGAAAAGAATTATGGGGTGTCAAGAAGTTGAGTTTCTTGATACATACCTGGGGCTTCCAT
Source organism: Sequoia sempervirens (assembly GCA_007258455.2). NCBI lineage: Eukaryota > Viridiplantae > Streptophyta > Pinopsida > Cupressales > Cupressaceae > Sequoia > Sequoia sempervirens. The sequence goes on from VDFB02358733.1 coordinate 129,055, forward strand.
TGGTTTCCAAGAGATTAGAAAATAATTACTGGAACAAGTTATTAGAAAGGATTCAACATAAATTGGTTGGATGGAAGGGGAAGCTGTTGAGTTTAGCAGGTAAAACCCAACTCCTAAAAGCCTCTCTTTAGAATATTCCAGTGTATTACCTTTCCTTGTTTAAAATTCTTGCTCATATAGGGGAGAAGATAGAACAAATTCAGAGGAAATTTTTGTGGTCAAGAACAAAGGAAAAATACAAACTTTCTCTTGTTAGTTGGGATAAAGTTTGCAGGCCGAAAAGGTGTGGGGGTTAGGGATGAGAAGAATTCATATGCTAAATAAAGCCTTAACTGCAAAAAATGGTTGGAATCTTTTGGAAGGCTCAAAAGACTGGGTTAAAATCTTCCAAGCCAAGTACTTGAGAAACAAGAACTCTGGCTGCATTATGTCTCAAATGAATCTCCCTTCTGGAACCACCTAATCAAGTTAAGGAATGTGCTAAAGTTGGGGACAAGGAAGATAATAGGGAATGGATTTAACATAGATTTTTGGAAGGACCCTTGGATAGAGAATTCCACCCTATTTGCTAATGAGGATTTGAATCCCCTAAAGTGCAGCCTCCACATAATTTGTGGCACAAAGATGAGAGATTACATAAATTGGGAAGGGGAGGAACCAAAATGGAAGGATTTTGATGCCTTGTTAAGGAGAAATAATCTAAGGGGTCAAAGATAGGTGAACTGGGCTCCTCTCCTCATCAATTTGCATAATTTGATTAGGGAGGCGAAATGGTTTGATAGGGGAAGGGAGGATGAATGGCTCTAGAAAAGTAGCTCCTCTAGTTGTTTATCTGTTAGAAAGACCTATGAAGACTTGGTGAGGGCCTAGGATGTTGTTCCTAGTTCCTTCTGGAAAGTGGTGTGGCTTAAGAATCTAATTCATAAAATAAATTGTTTCTGGTGGTCAGTGGCCCATGGCAATATCCTCACCATTGATAACCCAGTAAAGAGAGGTTTCCATCTGGCTAATTGTTCTCTATGTAAGCAGGAGGAAGAATCAATAACTCATATGTTCTTCCATTAAAATTATGTGAGGGAAGTGTGGTCTAAGGTGTTGCAGTTTCTATCTTCAAATTGGGTTTTTCCTAACTCAATGAAGTTGTTTATTGAAGGTTGGTCTAACTGTCCTTTCTCTCACAATGTTATAATGGATTTGTGGAATCAAGTTCCCCCCTTTGTTACTTGGGGGATTTGGAAGGAGAGAAACAACATAATGTTTAGAGAGGTGGAGAGAAGCAGTGGGGAGGTGTTTTAGATAGTTAGAACTCAAATTAAGGAAAATATTGAGGCAAGCAAATTCAACTTCTCCAACTCCTGGCCGAACTATAAGGAGATGAGAATAAAACAAAATTGGGGTATAAGTAGAGACTTAACCAATTTGAACTAGTCTAAGATGCTTAATATGATGGGTACTATTTGGTGTCCTCCTCTAAAATATTGGGTGAAATGCAATTTTGACGGTTGTTGTAAAGGAAATTCAGGTTAGGCTAGAGCTAGTGGCCTGGTGAGAAACCGGAATGGTGACTGCATAATGGCGTTTGGTGTGGACCTAGGGATTTGTTCGAGCAACAAAGCAGAAGTTATGGTTGCTTTTTAGAGCTTTCAAATTCTTAAAGGAGTTGGGGTTCAAAAATGTTATCATTGAAGGGGACTCAAAATTAATTGTGGATATTTTAAATCATGTTGCTACTCCCCCATTGGAAATACAAAATATTATTGACAGATGTAAAATTATTAAAAATTATTTTACTATCTGTCGAGTTCTACATGTGTACAATGAAGGGAATTGTGTGGCTACCTGTGCAGCCAATGTGGCACTGGAGTGTAGGGGTTGGACAAGGTGGACCAATGGGAACATGTCGTAGCCTCTGAGAGATATCATACTCAATGAAAATTTTGAAAATGCATACCAAAAAAATATCTGAGAAGTTGGTTGTTGGTGGGATGGAAGAGTACATTGTGGCACTGTCAAGTTTTCCCAATAATTATGGCTTAAGTGGTACGTGCATACATAGGAGGATCCTTGAGGGAGATTTTTTCATTAATTTCCTGTTAAAGAATATGATAAAAAATTACATGTCGATTATAGTTTTCTTAAACATTGTCTTTTCAATGTGTGTCGATATGCCCTCTGTCAGTTATTCATGTATTTCTATAGAGGGAAATGGCAAGATTTTAATTACAGTTGTTATTGCTTGCAAAAATCATAATGTCTTTTAGGCTCCGGGAAATGCGAGGTTGTCGTCCCTAAGAAGAAACTTCCTGAATTGCAACTCTTTTGTGAGTCAATTTTTAGATTGGGTTTTGAATGTTGGTTTCTATCTAGGAAGAAAGTAGGTTGTTGGGGAGAGTATGAAGTCTAGCTAGTCTCTACAAAAGAATTTACAAAAGAGCAAGATGGGAGGCCCGAGAAAAAGAACTGAACCGCCTAATTGTCAAGCGCTAAAGCAAAATGTTGACCTTTGGAGAATGTTCGAAAATGTGGGAATGGCTTCCTTCTTCCAATCCCTCAAAGGCTATATTGAAAATTTAATGGTGAAGTTTACAAACTCTTGGAGGAGAGGTTGTGTTTCTATTGGTGTTGTGAAATTTGAGGTGACTTCTTGTTTCATAGCAGAGGCCATGGGGTTGCAAAATTTTGATCTGAAGGTTGCCAAAAAGAGTGGAGTTGATTACCAACGATTTGTGGATAATTTTCTACATCATGGAGAAAATCTCAAGCGGTTTCAAAATGGGCATGCCAAACTCGAACTTCCTCCTCCTTTTTCCCTTGTGAGTCTGTTTGTTATGCAATAGTTCACTCTAGAAGTTCGCTATATGTTTATTCATGCTTATCATTTTCCTATTTTAAACCACATTAGACATGGGGAACACATAAACCTATTGTTTTACCTTTTGTCCTCTATGTAGTTGAATATTGAGAAAGGTGTTAACCCATTGCTTCACCAAGGATTAATGCTTACTCTATACAAAATTTCCCTTTCCCAAAATCCCCATGGTAATCCTCTTAATGCTAGAGAGGAGAACCTTGTCCTTTCTGATGAGGAAAATGTTGAGTTTTAGAGGGTGGAAAACCCTAAAGTTGATAAACCTTTGGTTGTTGATCATTCTCCCCGCAACCCCCCTTGCTATTGTTGCGAGACATTTGCTTATCCCTACTAAGATGTGTCAAACCCTTCTACCCCTCGGTCCCATAAAAGTGAGGACTTGAAAAATGTGGACTTGCTACTTTCCAAAGCTACCCCTGAAAAGAGAAAACACTCTCCCCTACTGCTTGAACTCCCTAAAGCCAAGAAACCTAGAAAATAGGTCAATACTTGTGAAGTAATTCATATTTATGAGGATGTGAATCAAAAGGAGGTGGTCAAGGAGAAATTACAGGGGAGTGGCGGGAGTGGTGAAAGGAGGTCTGCCCAGTTGGTGAAGGCAGCCTCAAAAGAGAAAAAGGGGCAAGAAAAAATGTCTGTTGATGTGGAGGATATCCCAGGTTATGAGAAATTTGAGGCTCACGAAGATGATGATTCTGAGGATTTTGACTTTGAGGAAATTGCCTACGATATGGGGGAAGATGAATTGGAGGAGGAAGAAAAGGATAAGGAAGAGGAGGAGCAAATGGAGCCGTCTGGAGAAAAGAATGAAACTGGGAATGAATAGGATGCAGGGCTCTCTGGTCGGGAGAATAATTTTGAAGAATTGAGTATTGATTTTCTTAAAAGTAGACTAACCTTTTTGTAGGTCCAATTTGAGGATATTGAAAAGGTTCTAGTGACCTTGATGAGATTCTTCAATCGGCTGATGAGACGTACGATGTTGGAAGCGGCCTCGGGAGAAGCAAAGATTAGCAAAAAACTGAAGAAGCAAGGAAAGGTTGACTCCCTCAAACTACTAGATGAAACAGAGGGACCTGATTAGCGTGCGTATGTGGCTCTCTTAGGGGAGTATGGGGACCTGTTAAGGAAGGACAACTAATGGATTGGGTTGTTGCTTTTCTTACTTTTGATGGGTTTTTTTGTTCTACATCAATATCTAGGATTGTTTGTATTTTATCTTGAAGATCTGGTGGAATACCACCTGGTATACTGTGGGCTTAATCAATGGTTTTCGTAGCTTAAAATTTGTTGGTAGTAACTTTTTGTTTTTGATACTCATGGGCTGGACTATAGCAATGGTTTTAAATCTGGGCATGTGAGCCATTATGATGTTGTTTTTTGGTTTGAATGGTGGTGTTGTTTCCCACCTTGGTATCTTTTTTTGATTTTCTATTGTTCCACAGGATCAAGGCCCTTCCCTGCTTATATTATCAAAAACAAATTGTCTCAAGGCCTGTAAGCATCAAAAGAGTTTTTGCATTACCTAATTATGGTGGAAGCAAACTAAACAAATACCATAAATATTTGTCGAAGAGTTCCATAACTACCTAGTTGAAAGATGCCAACAAATCTTCTCCAATGTATTTGAGCTTTGTCACTTCAAGTTGCTGACAACATTCCACTTGATCATTGCAAACCCTGGACATACTTTCCATGTGATTTTTTTGCTTGTCGTGCCCTAATGAAGGCTTTGAAATAATGAAATAAAAAAATCCTTTTACCAAGCTTCTAAAATATGCTTTTAACCTTTAGTATACCTGACAGCCTCAGGCTAGGATAAACTTTATCACATATTTTAACATGCTTGATTCTTTCTAATAGATTTTTTTTGATGTCACTTTTAGTGCCCAATACATTTTACAAGGTGATTGATAGCAATGCTATAACTTATAAACCATATTGTAAATCAAAGATCTCATAACCATATCAAATGTTGATTACCTTAGCAAACCATTGAAGTATGTATTGACAATGCCACAAAGAAATGTGAGTCTCAACTTCCTTATAACAATATCATTACATTTGAATGTAACAAGGGACTTGAATTGCCTTATTTGATTAATCTGAAATACTTCAAGTGCAAAGACCACATTGATGTCAATGATGCCAATGCAGCCAAACTGAGCCAAAGGTCATCTCAAGAAGTCATATGTAAACACCATTATACAAATCAAGTATAAATATCATGAATTCCATAAAACAATACAATAGTGCAATGATAGGAGATTAATAATGCACTAACATATCATTCAAAGCCAAACTGATAATAATCAACTAAATATACGTGTGACTTGTAGCCTTGAAGAATCAAATTGAAAATCATCCTATCAAAATGATAAACACTGTCAGCATCATCATATGTCAAAAATTTGAATCAAAATCCTATAACTGCATATCATGACACCAACCAATGTTGAGAATTCCAAATCAAAGAACTAGTTTTGTCATCGAGGACAAACCACAAATCATAAGCAATTGAAAGCCAATAGACTCCCCCTTTGTCCTTGATGGAAAAACACATATCATCTCTCATCCTTTTTGCCTCAATGACAAAGAATGAAAGAAGAGAATGTGAGATGTCGTGAAGATAAACAACTGAGAATCCAACCAACTATCCAACACAATAACCAGCTGCAAGTAGAGCAATATAGCAACAAACTAAATATGCAAGAGTTGTGAATGAAATGATATATAAACAACCTCCCTCTGTCAAGAAACACTCAACACTGAAAATCATACGTGGCAAAGAACAATGGATTGAACAAATTCAAAGCATGATATAAATCTATCTCTGAATGATGTTACTATGCATGAATAGAGTAGACAAATTCTTTCTTACTCCAATACTTGAAGATCACTTTTGTCATCTGCTACTGTTTTGCACCAAGACCCAATAAAGATCTGTCACATATTTGTCCAAGAACACAAATATTACATTCAAATCCTCTGGCCATGCACACTATGAAGAGTGCTGTCACTGCCCAGACAAAAGAAGTGCATGTTCAGAAGGTTGAGTGTTGAAGCTTTCTCAAAGTCAAATGTTGTTCACTAAATACAGTATAAGTAATCACTGTTTGGCATCAACCATGAATAAAACTATCATACATTTATACTACAATCTATAATAATTGTCCCTTGGAAAGCTTGGTACTGTTATGATGTCACAAGATAGGAATCATAGTAGATAAAGGTGTTGTATGAAAATAGGTAGAGGCATAACATTGTGACTAATATAATACCTAGTCCAAGTTTGTCTTGAAAAACATTAAATCACTGTCATCATGAAACAAACATTATCAGCACTGACAACAATGATTGAGTTAAAGAAATCATAACATAAATAAGCAAAGGCATTGCCAAGTATACTATCATGCGCATAACATTATGAAACTGTCACTTGCTCATTTGATCATTCAATACAAGCACCGCCACTAGATCATATGACTTGCATAAATTATCAATAATCCTGACAACTATCCTTGTCTTGTCAGTAGACTTCATTGTTCTTGTACTTGTCAAAGTCTATTTGCCCACATTTCCTTGAAACACTGCTCCTTTTTTGATATAGCATAGTTGTGTCTAAGATACACAAACTATTGTGGTGTGAATGAATGTGAATCACCTTATACAAAATTACAAATGAGTTCATACTCCCCCTTGGTCATATCTTCTCTGTCTTATACTAAATTGATTTACACCAGCAGTACCTCCTTAAATGTTATAAAGATCTACTTACTGTTCCTTCTAAAACCACTATTTCATTGAAGACCAATTGCCATCACAGTTATTACAGTCACATGCGAATGACACTATGTAAATTATCACCCTGCATTTCCATAGCCCAGTGTCCTCTTTTGTATATAAAAATGACTTGTCTTTAACTCACTGTCCATTGTCTTTGAACAATCACTTTTTTCATACAATGAGAGTCTTATAAGGTCTATCACACCATAAAAATTTACACCACAAAAGGTGAAAGACTGCATCACACACATAATTAAAGGTTTGTTGCTCTGCTTTACATACCAACTGCAACAAACAATCATGAAAACTAATGAAAGTCACTGCTATCCTTGGTGAAAATATTAAGAGTCACTATCAAAGTCAACATAGAGATATTGCCCTTTCCTCAAAATGCATACAAATCACCTGTCTAAAGATGGTCTTTCTGAAACAAGAGATCTACCAGATCATCAAACAACAAGAGTCTCTACATCATTGTCAGAATAGATTGAGGTTACAACAAACAAACAAATGATCACTTGTTCACTGAAGGAGCACTGCATAACATTTGAATATTGTCAAGTAGCGTATGATAGTGTCTTGGGGAGAAGCTAACATTCACTGAAATGATTCACTAATTTCAACTATCAAAGATCAGTATCAACAAACCTTATACATAGCACTACACCCTAATAATTCTGCAAACTTGTTATCTTTAAGAAGCATCATTCATTTGAATCAAATAGAGTGCATTACCACTATCAAAGTGCCATAACACTGTCACTATATACAAGCACTTCTCAAAAGCACTGTCCTTTTCAAATATTTCTCCTCTTCACAAAGTGTGAATCTTGACAAGCACCTAATCACCAAATTACCAAGATCAATGTACAAGACATGCTACTACAAAAGATGCATATCGCTTGAGATATCATACTGTCATCTCAAAACATATCAGACCAAAACAACACTGCAAGGGCACTATTTTCAAGATAATGATTTGAATCCTTAAACACTGTCAATTGTAAAGGTAGAATAATCCCTAAAGTAGAATGGTCACTAACCATACACCATAAAATCACTGCACTAAACTATCAACAAATCTGTCCTATCACTATCATGAAGGATGTCCTCATTTACATATGCAATTCAAATTACCACTGATTAGTTGCATCTACTTACCAACTTCTACATTCTTATTTCTTGAGTCCATGTTGAATAAAAATAAAAAAATATGCTATTTCTTTTAAAGTTCATGTGACTTATCTGTGCTTCTACACTTTGCATACATGTTTATCAGGGCACTTGCAACAACAACAACTTTATATACCTTGATTCAAAGAAGGCTAGCAGGGATTAATAATACACTTGCTAACTGTATTTTCTAGAATGTTTCTCAAAATATTTTCAACCAATCTACTTTGTGGTCTTGCATTCACTGCATATCCAAGGTTCACAAGTTCCAACTTTTAAATGATCATAATAGCTTTAACATATACCTATAACACAAATCACAATGTTCAACAAGTGATGCTGACATATCCACTATTTGAACATTGTCTTTAATAGCATTGCACTTACTATCACTGCATTGTGCATAATAATACTTATAACTTCCTTGTCTTCTCTAGGTGCTAAAGAATAAAATACTAACCTACTCCCCCTTACCTCGTGCTGACCTTTTGTGCAACAGTTGATCCCTTTTGTGCAGTGTGCATGTTAAGACCCAATTCTGCGTAAATTAAAAACTTTCCAATTCTCATTTAAAACATGCAAAAGTAACATATAACAAAGATAATACAATAAAATTTCTTCCTTTCTTTATTGATAAACACGTACAAGTTACAATATGTTTCCTCATGAATTTCATTTTCATTGCAAATATAAATCAGAGTTAAAAAGTAATACAGTTACATACATAGCTCGTAAGCTTTTGCACAAATAGAAGTAAGAAGGTCCAAGAGTCTGTCCTTTCAAATCTTGGTACATCGGCCGCTTGCTGTGGAGGAGAAACATCACTCGGGCGCTTTTCGCCAACCACACTTATAATGCGGTCCCCCGCACGATCATTTTGCAATGAACGACCCTCCCTTCGAAGAAGAGATTGGTAGGGTATCCTTTAACGATTACCAACTGAGCATAGTGATGTGTCCTACTCAACTAGAACCTTGCTATTTCACAATCTCGATCTAGTACTCGGATCACAATGAACTGACAGTGTAGTCTCAACTATCTCACATCTAGGTGGATGTCGTACCTTTCACTACTTTGGCCAAAGTATTCTCATTCAGTACTTCGAATGAAGGTCATCTATCATAAACACTACTCAGGGCCGATTTGACTTAAGGCTTCCTTACTCTACGCATAGGTTTGTCCTTCAATGGGTGAATCCGTCATCCCAGACATCCTACAATCATACGAACCTACTAGAAATGAAAACAGTATTCAAGTGTCTTGTAACAATCCTCCTAACTAGGAATTCTTTATCCTAGGAGTACTTAACTTGTCTCAGTTATCCTAATAACTTAAGCTAAAAGACTTTACTTGATTCTGCCATCATTTCGATCCTAGTAGATAATAAGTACATCTACGTATTCTCCATATATAGAGATCATACACAACATGCAATAACCATTCAAAATGCAAATAAATCCTTCCCTTTTATCTTTTTCCATTACTTCTTTTTAATGCAAGATAAATAATCTAATCCCTTAAACTCTTAACCCAAATAATCCCTTTTTCACAATTTCCCCCTAATCATTGAATCCTTTACACATTTTCTCCTTTAATGCATTGCTTTATTCATCGAATTGGTTCTTTCCTATTAAAGCTAATTGAAAGCAACGATCACAAGACGCAAAATAAACAACACTTTAACAAAAGTTATATAATAGGAAGATTCTTGCCTGATTTTAAAGCTTCTCCCTCCAGACTTGCTCTTTTAAATTCTTCTTCAAATAAGCTTCCGGAGTTTCAGCTAAATATGGCTTCTTTTTATGAAAGTATATCACTCTATAGTGAGCTCCTATATCTCTTCTCACAGACGTGTTTCCACCACTCAATTCCTACTCAGCTATACAAATACCTCACTTTAAACTCAAAATGACTTAATTCACTGTGACTGGTAAGTGTTGGAAATAATTCACTGAATTTATCAAACTCAACAATACAAAAAACTCAAGCAGTACAATGTAATGGATATGGAATAAAAATAGTAAACTCAGATTGCTCCAAAAGTGTGTTCACAATGAATGGAAGGGCGTCATTATATAGGGCCCGAAATGCAACGGATTCCACCAATGGAGGCATGTGGATTGACATCTATGTGCTCAGAATTAGTCAAAATGATAGATGGCGGATTCTTAAACCCTTAGTCATCAAATTGAAGGTGATTCGACCTCCTTAGAGCCAGCAAGAGAAGAATAAGTCAATTCACATGGCGGATTTTGACAGCTCAAGGCGTTTTCAGTTTTTTAAGGGTTTTATTGAGGCAAAAGATCCGTTCCAGATGAGACGTCAATACAGCAACACACCACGTCGCCATTTTACTTGCCTAAAGAACATTATTCGCGTCATCCTCAATACCAATTCTCTGCTCGTGCATTTCAAACACGTTTTCATTATGTGTGCGATTTCCTACAGGCAGTTTTCATGAGTTTTACAAAATAAAACATTTTTTTCCTCATTTACAAATGTTTCGACTTTACTCAATGAAGAATTTTATATTTTAGATACTTAACTCTCTCAAAATTTCGATTTCCATAGTTCAAAAACAAAATATTAATTTTGACTTTAATACAAAGCTTATCATTACCATGTATCGATTTCATATTTTAAATCAAAATCAAATATTTCTAAATTCATTAATAAAGATTTTACTAAGTAAGGTGATTACAATTTTACCCATGGTAATATAAGATTCATAAATTTATTTAACTTAATATATATATTTGTAAATATATATTTATATATATCTTTATTGTAGATTTATATACTTAAATATATATATGCGTTGATATATTTAAATATTAATATTTAAATATATTAATGAGTATATATATATATTTCCAAGTAAAACTACAATTTAAATATTTATATTTATATATTTTATTTACATATTAGAATATTTACACTTATACATGTTAGTATTTGTATATGTAAATTCCTAGGCAATATTAAATAATATAATTAATATCACTATTCACAGGCAATTGAGAACATGGGTATGTATATTTACGTATATCACAATACGTAGTGTACACGTAAATGTATGTATATCATGTTGACACGTACGTATGGGCATATCCATCTGCTGAACATACGTATGTATTGACATGCATATACATACTTACTTGACCTATTAACATATATCCATTCACGTTTTCCATATCATGGTCAAAGCACAATAAGTCAGACAAACGAGTAATCATCACTTTTCAAAGCATAAAGAAGTAAACATAACTCCAAGCCTAAGGACGACTTATCTATACCAATCATAACTGACTTGGTTTCTCAGAACCTATACTGACGTGTGTGTATGCTCATTTGATACTCGTTACTGCTTACCCGACCAAGTTCCTCCCCGAATGATGTCTCTCCTCTGTCTGGAGGAACAGTCTTCATACTTGCACATCATGACATGACACCGGCAGTCATATGCTCATAACAAGGTAAAAACATCTCACAAGTTAGAATACTATTATTCCATAATTGTATGCAACATTTAATCAAGACTAAATCATTTAAAAGTAACAATCAAATGAAACCATCATTTAAACATGACTCATTCATTTAATAACGAGATCAACCATGTTTTATTCATCATCAAGATTCAAACATTACAATCAATTGCCCTATACAATAGTAGCTATAAAATCGGGATGTAATAGTGCACTAGTTTAGGATTTTCATTTCCTAGGTCTTTTTTCCTTCTCCAAACTTGTATTGGCCCTTTCTTTTTCTTGCTCAATGCATTTGCATTTTTGTTTTTAGATGATACCTTCAACCCACTCCTACACTGTTGTGCCTTATGCCCAAGGTTATGACACTTAAAGTATGTGATATTATAACCAATTCGAGGAGTAAAGGAATCATATTTTCTTGAAATTCCAAAACTTCTATGATCATATCTTCCATACCTCCTACAATTTCTTGTACAATCTCTTGCTCTATGACCATAAGCATGACAACAATAGCAATAGCCATGAAATTGAGAGTAGTTATACCTCATTGAATAAAGTTTTTTAGTAGATGAAAGTCTTGTGGACCAGTTGATTCTTCTTCCAACTCTCTTGGTGTCTTTGCGTTGTCTTCTATTAGTAACATTGGTTTTTGTTTCAGAAACAATAGCACGATACTCTAGATCTATCTTCTTTCTTGGTGACTGTTTAACCTTGAAACTTTTTCCATCTTTTGTTGCAAATACTATTTCATGTTGAGACTCATCTTGAACTCCTGAACTTTGTCCTTTTTCATACCCTAAACCAAAAATGTCTTTGTGATGCTTTTGCTTATTAAACATTTCATTTAGCTTAATGGTGCTTTGTTCAAACTTCTAATTTCTCCGAATCTTGACACTTTCAAGATCTTTATTTAGAGCAATTACCTCTCCTTCCAGTTTTTGACACTCAATATTTTTAACTTCCAAATTAGAATTTACTACTTTTGTTATCCTTTTATACTCTTGGACTTCTAACTTCAAACTAATGATTAATTTGTCTGATTATTCTTGTCTTTTTATTAGCAAATTATTCTCCTCCATCGTTTTGTTTCCTTCTTCAAGTTGATGCTTACAATCTATAACCAATTTTTCTGCATTTTTAAGATTTGTAAGAGTTTTAACCTTAACCTCCCTTTCTTCTTGGAGTTGCTTCTCTAATTTTTGATTTACCTTTCTAAGCCTCTTAATCTCATCTAGAGCAGTAATAAGTTCTGCTTCAAAATGAATTACTCCCTCAGAGTCACTATCACACTCTCCTATATCTGGTTCATTCATATTTACTATGAATTCATCAAGATCTATAATAGACATATTTTCTTCTACAATATTTTCTTTATTAACACTTATAGAGTTAGTTGGCAAAGAATTTTCTTGAGACAATACTTCACTAGACTTGACACTAGTGTTTTTCTTTTGACCTATGTTTCTTTTGCACTTACCCATAGTACTCCACTTACCAAGAATCCCTTAAGTCGGTTAGGATTATGCAAGGGTCTAGCTCTATACATGAACATCAATTGAAATCAAATATGTTAAAACACATAGTCTGTACCATCAAACAAAAGTACCTTCTTGAGCTTGTGACATGTTTAACATACTCCCAAAACTAGAATCAATCCTAGGTGGATTAGACCTATATGAGGACCCTATGCTCTAATACCACTTGTTGGAATACTAGAATCACTGAGAGGGGGGGTGAATCAATGATTCATGTAAGTCACAAAATTTTTACAAATTCAGGGATTTAATTGACTTTTGAACTAAAAGATCAACTAACAGTTTATAGAATAGATTTGACTTGTGCATGAACACTATTGTGTTTGCATTAACCATGAATTAAACATATACATATAACATTAACATAGGTTGAACTTAACACTTTCACATGTATCATAGCCCACATGAATAACAAAACCTTTTATGCATGATATTTTGACATAAACATTGGCAAATATGAAAGACTGGTAATTAACAACCATTCAATGCATTTGATGACACATTAAGATCAGATAGATAAGAAAAATCACACACATAAAATCGTCACATAACACAATATATTCCCTAAGTGGAAAACTCTCTTGGGGAATAAAAACCACTCAAAAACTCTTTCTCTTTATTCACTTATAACACCAACTCCATAAAGTTCAGGAGCACCAATTCCACAAATTTTAGAAGCACCAACTTCACAAATTTTAGAAGCACCAACTTCACAAGATATAGGAGCACCAACTCCTTTACAATGCATAACAATTGCAAAATACCATCAATAAGTGCAATTTGCAATCCTAGTGTCTCAATAGAAGACTATAAATATTTTCAATAAGCACATTGAAGAATGTTGTACGAGAATGACAACATCTTCCTTAAATATAATAATCTGAGAACCACTATTATAAATATTTTCAATGCAATACAACTTCTATACAATATCTGTTAAGGATAAGCTTGAAGTCTCATATTCTTCTTCCAGGTAACCCAGAAAAATGTCTAAAGGTTATCTTTCAAAGACATTGCGTGTAATAACCTATGTATGCAATTTCAATAACTGTAAACCAACTCAGGTTAGGGTTACAGGTGAGAAACCCTAAAGATTCTTTTAACAAACTCTTTAACAAGTTCAAACATAGTAGATGAGAGTATTTCTGTTACAGCCCGAGAAGAATCATCCATAAACCCTAAAGGGTTTTAATCATAATCAACAAAAGTTAATCCCTTATCAATAATATTTTAAACCCAAAGATTTACTCGCAAAAACCCATACAGATTTGAGTGAGCATAAAACAATTTCACTTCTTTCAAAAAGATAATCCTTTTATCATTTTTAAGAACTTCCTTAACAAATTATCTCAAGGCCCGTAAGCATCAAAAGATTTTTTGCATTACCTGATTATGGTGGAAGAAAACTGAACAAATACTATAAAGATTTGTCGAGGAGTTCCATAACTACCTAGCTAAAAGATGCCAACAAATCTTCTCTAGTGTATTCGAGGTTTGTCACTTCAAGCTGCCAACAACATTCCACCTGATCATTGCAAACCCTTGACATACTTTCCATGTGATTTTATTCCTATTGTGCCCTAATGAGGGCTTTGAAATAAAAAATTCCTTTTACCAAGCTTCAAAAAAATCTTTTACCTTTAGTATACCTAACAACCTCGGGCTAGGATAAACTTTATCACATATTTTAGCATGCCCAATTCTTTCCAATATAATTTTTTTTATGTCACTTTTAGTGCCCGATACCTTTTACAAGGTGATTGCTAACAATGCCATAACTTATAAACCATATAGTAAATCAAAGATCTCATAACCATATAAGATGCCAATTACCTTAGCAAACCTTGAAAGTATGTATTGACAATGCCACAATGAAATGTGAGTGTCAACTTCCTTAAAACAATATCATTACATTTGAATGTAACAAGGGACTTGAATCACCTTATTTGATTAATTTGAAATACTTCCAAGTGCAAAGACCACATTGATGTCAATGATGCCAATGCAACCAAACTGAGCCAAAGGTCATCTCAAGAAGCCAGATGTAAACACCATTATACAAATCAAGTATAAATATCATGAATGCCTTAAAACAATACAATAGTGCAATAATATGAGATTAATAATGCACGAATATATCATTCAAAGCCAAACTAATAATAATCAACTGAATGTACCTGTGACTTGTAACCTTGAAGAATCAAACTGAAAATCATCCTATCAAAATGATAAACACTGTTAGCATTATCATATGTCAAAATTCTGAATCAAAATCTTGTAATTGCATATCATGACACCAACCAATGCTGAGAATTCCAAATCAAAGAACTAGTTTTGTCATCAAGGACAAACCACAAATCATAAACAACTGAAAGCCAACATATATATATTTATGTTTTTCTTTTATTTTTCACATATTTTCTTTCTCATTTTTTTACATTTTAATTTTCAAATTTTGTTTACAATTTAACAAACACTTAAAATTATATATATAAGTCTTAAAAAGACATCACTAAATAAATTTAACTAATGAAATGAAAGATTTAAATAACATCTACGAGGCCAAAGCAACCTATGGAACCCAAGAACTACACATGGTCCCTCCTAAAAACAACCAAAGTCTTATAAAGTTTGTAATCTCCTCTAGACTCTCATCTATGAATTTTGATCAAGAAATTTGCAATTTTGCCCAATGTTGGCTCATCAAACAAGGTGCTTAAATTGTCAATTTTCAAAATATTTTCATAGCTGATACAAATGTCTTGTTCGATGAGCACTCCATGATGAAGTGCCATTGAGTCTCCACCACGCTTGTTACAAAATAGACATATTCTATTTTCCCATTCCTCTTTAAATATCAATCATATGCCAATTTCACATCTAAGATAGTGTGAACTAATCTTTAATTAAACTATTATTAATATTTTTGCTTTCCACTTAATATCCACGTCTATGAAACTTTTTCCTCATGATTTCATATGAAATTAAATTCTTCTATTCCCTATTTATTTTGTCCATATGACATTTCTAATTTTTCTCCCACAAGCCTTTTTATTTTTATTTCCATACTAATATTCAGACATTCCTACGCGCCATTTCTTCATCCATTTATCAGTTATCAATGTTAGCCGGTAGGCTATATTATGTGGCTACTGCCTGAGAAATTTCCGATCCGTCAAATAATTCCTCGCCTCGCGCCTAAAATCAATGACTTTTGTATTTAATATTTTCGATTAAAGGCTTGCAAAAGTCTCACCGTCATGCCGACCCACGCCTAATATCTTGTGTCGAGCTCAAGAATCTAAGTAAGCCATAAACCCCCGATATTTTCAGATTTCGTTTACTGTAGGAAGATTGGTTTTGGTTCACGTCATTTAAAAAAAATTCTGCTTTGGCAGGGTTATGTACTTTTATTGCAAGCTCTGCCTGTTTTCTATCATCGGCATCTTCGACAGCACGACACAATTTGTGCAGAATTTTTAGGTAAGTCGCTTGCCATGGTTTCAGTGAATTTAATTTTTTGGAATCTTTACGCTGCCGGATCATTTTTGTTATGTTTTATTTCATTTTAACACAATTATGTTGCTATCTGTTAAATGAAGGGATTGGTTCTACGGAAAGTTGTCATGGGAAAAACAACTTTCAGGCAGTTGAAACGTTCCCCACCCCATGCCTAAAAACAAACTTTTACTCACAACCAATATTTTCGTTTAAAAGCCTGGATTTTTTTTGTCTTGAACTCAAGAATCAAGTAGCGCTAAAATCCCGATATTTTCAGATGCTTAATTAAGTGTGGTACTAAAGTTGGGCACATCGACATGTACTATCCCCTGTTTTTTAGGGTTTGAAATCCTATGGTTTTAAATTTTACGGTTTGAAATTCTATGATTTGATTTTTTATTGGTATGAGCTTGTACCCTTTGGAATAAATGATGGACTTGAGTTTCCTGCAATGGCCGCATTTCAATTACCCATAGAGCTCACGCCTGCCCTTAATCCTGTTACAGCCAATCCAGCTTGGGTTCAAAATGTTTATTCAGGAAATCATACCCCTCGGTGTTGTCCCACTTAATTTGGCGAATAATGTTGGAGAGGCTCTTTTGTTTGGGATCCAATTTGCCCTTGCCCTGCAACGCATAAGTTTGTAAACCAATAATAAAAAAAAGATTTGGCAATTTATATTATTGTGAAGATTTGTTGATTTTGTGTTGTCTTTTGTTCATGTAGTATAAATCAAACCATATCTTTGCCTATCAATTGAATCAGTGTTGTACAAAAACATTTGTTATGTTTGTATTTGGCATCGAGGAGGTCTCAATGATGTTGTAGTCCATGGAATACAATCTTCGAAAGCTTCTTAAATTCTTAATCTCTGATTGCTAATAGTAGAGGATTATTTCAAAGTTCACATATCTCATCTTTCTATGAAATTAACTTTTATGTGTTTCAGTCACTTCGGATGCTCACAATATTTGGTTATGTTGGTTATCCTTATTGACAATTTAAAGTTAGCTCTGGCTATTTTGTTGATGTTTATCAGACATTTTTATACTACATAATAAGGATATCAAATTTTTTTATACTACATACTAAGGACTCACAGCAAATCTAAGTGTCTTATTTACTGGAAAAGTATAGTCAACATTAGAGCTAGGCTATAGATGGAACATACAAATACAATAAAGTCTACAGATTATTCAACCTTGAGATTTTACAGTAAGATATGCAAACTAACACACCTGCCCCAGAAATGCAAGCAGAAAATTCCAAACCCTTCATTAAATTCAAGTCATATGAGACAATCACAAAATGTAACATTTCAATATTATGTAAATTAGGTGGTGTTTTTGCAGTGTATCAAATTATGTAATTATGAGTTGGCATTTCTGTTTAGTTTCAAGTCAATCTTCATTGACTCATATTATGTATGTTCAAATCTAAAGATCTGTGCTCAACTAGATAATGAAAGCCAACTTTTAGAGCTAAGTTTAGATTCAAAGCATATGCATATACAGTTATTGCACTAATGTAGCAATCTTGCTAGAAGTACAACAGTGTTTGATTCTTAATTTCTCAAGCCTAAGCTTGTAGACTTAATGAAATAAGAAATTGTACTATGCTACTTGATTAGAAATTAAATAACAGTCAAGAGAGGAAGAGAGAAGAATTAAGAACACTATATTTATCCTACAAACCCTCCAAAGAGAGAAAAAACAGACTGTGGTAGTAGCAATTGTCCACTACCTATGTTATGTAGCAAATTCTCATATTCAATGAGTGTACAAGTGTTAAGATAAATTCCAGCCCTTGTCCCATTCAACAAGACCTTGGCTATGGATGCAATCCATCCCTTGCTCCATTAGCTGCCTATCTCTATTATTTGCCTATGGTTCCATGTTCCTTTCCGTTTGCCTCTCACCTCTTGGAAAGACAACATAATTGTTGTCCTTAATTTTGAAATAAGAAGATACAAGATACATTTTGTTCCCTCCTCCATCAATCTAGGCAGATACAAAAATACAATTGTCCTCCCATGCCCATTTTACAAACTAATACAACCTCTTATTTATAGATTCCTATGCACAATATAGTTCTTCCAGGCCCAAGAAGAAATTCCATCAACATAGGAAGTTGTCTTCACAGAGCTGATGGACTTGTAGACTGGAACAAAAGTAATGTATCTCCTTGTGAGCAGACCAGAGTGTGCTGTAAGGAGGCACCATGTAGAGATTGAGAATCTTAAGAGTTTCATGATTATGAATCTTACAAACAACCCTCTGTTTGGTGGCACTCCAAAGAAACTTTGGGAGTTAAAGAAGCTTAAAATCCTGGATATGAGTGGCAACAGTTTGTATTTTAAGATTGAACCTAGCATAGGTCTTGGAGATATTTGAGAGCTTTCTCTGGGTAACAATCTTCTATCAGGGAGATTGGTAACTAAGTTGGGATTGCTTTCTTGTTTGAAGATGCTGGAGCTGGGATAAAAGTTTTTAAGGGAATTTATTCTTGTAGTTACTGTCTAAGCTCCAACACATGGACCTTGGTAGCAATAAATTCTCCTGATCCATTCTATTGCTGCTAAGAAACCTGAAAAACTTAGTTTTTCTTAATCTGGGTAACAAAAACTAGTGTATACTACAATAAAAAGAGTTAGACAACTGATGCTATTCTCTATTTTAAAGTACCATGCAGCCTCATATACAACCTTTCAAAGGTATGAATTCACATTTTATCTTCTCTTAATCCAAGTTATTTGATTTACCAGACTTCTACTTAACGTCTTAACTCCCAAACTTTGTAACAAGTATTAAATGTGACTATGGTCCACCGGTTACACAACCAAGGCCTCAAAATGTATTCTCTAATTTTAATCAAAGGACTTTTGATTTTTATTCAAGTAAATAAACTTGAAGGGAAACACCACCAAGTGGTTTATTGGACACCTACATGACTAAAAATAGTAGCAAACTATTATGGTTGAAGCCAAAACATTTTTTAGAAATGAAGATGTGAGGAAGAAGACCCCTCACTGCTTTGCCTAGGAGTGTTGAAGAGCTTTAGGTAATAATTGCCATTTCTTATCAAAGATAAATGTAATACTATCAACAATGAGGTTGAGTGAATAACCATATGGGCATAGGAACATATGTAATGTATTTAAATTATTAGAAAGAACCCTTCCAAGTAACCTCATTGAAAGATTGGCATAGCATGTCTATTCCATAAAGTAACACCAATTTTCATTTCTCCTAAAACCATATCCATCTGTTCTACATACATATCAAGATTAACACTAGTTTATGAATAAAGCATTACACGCTTAACTATTACTGCTATGAGAATAAGTATCCTTCCATTGGGTCATATTTTGGAAATCCTACAAATTACTGTATAGTTGATGACAATGATGTTATATAACAGAAAAAAATTCAAAGAAAAGGGATGACATGAGGATACCCACCATCCTGCAAATGGGCATCCAAAACTCTCCACAGTATACTTCTGAACAAAAATTAAAATTGAAAGTAGGGATAAGAAAGCAACGAGCAGACTACAATTGCTTCTAAAATTATATAATTGTTACATAAAATGATGTATTTGTATGACAAAGCTTTAAAGACATGAATCAAATGCCTCTATCAAATATAGATAGGCATATAGATAATCCCATTTCCAGCCCCTACAAAAAGCTACAAAGGCAGTGAGAGTTGTTATTAGATAACAAAACAACTTTAAACATGCAGTTGCAAGTGGAAGAGGAAATATGAGTAATGTTCTTTAAACATGCAGTTGTCAATGGAAGAGGAAAAATGAGGAATGCAATAGCATGATCACCATTGTAAACTATGTAGGTTCTGTGACATAGACTAAACAAGTAGAATATTAGATAAATCGAATGCTAGAGGAAGCTCATGCATATAATGCAAAAAATCAATTTGATTGTTATAACAACATATAGTGCTCATTTACAATGTTAAATATAAATAAAAAATCATAAAAATACTCAAGTAGGTTTCAATTTTGAATGGACAAGGCAAAATGCATGCTGGGATTAATGAATTTTTATTTATTTTTTAACAAATAGCTATACAAAATTTGTCTTTTTCACACCTGTTCTAAGCATCAAGGATTATGTATGAGTACTTTCAAAGTCATCCATTCTCTCTTGGAAGAGTGCATACTTG
Source organism: Sequoia sempervirens (assembly GCA_007258455.2). Classification (NCBI taxonomy): domain Eukaryota; kingdom Viridiplantae; phylum Streptophyta; class Pinopsida; order Cupressales; family Cupressaceae; genus Sequoia; species Sequoia sempervirens. The sequence continues at coordinate 149,591 of VDFB02358733.1, forward strand.
GGGTGTTAGGTGTTAGTTTTATGATCAGATTTAATGCACAGAAATTAATTTAGAAATTCAACACAAAGACACAGCAAAATACCCTGGGAAAACCCTCCAACCTGAGGGAGAAAAACCCAGTCAATGTATCTCTTATATATTGATTTAATAAGAGCAGAAATCTGCTTACAACTCAGGCACAACACAATGCCAATTTGATACAATGAATAAGAGCACCTCTCTTAGATGCAGATACAAATGAATATGATTCTCCTTGTAATTGATCTGCTGCTACAGAAGAATGGTCTGCTGCTCAGACCTGAACTCAGCGTTCTACAAGATATCAATCTGCACTTGATATTGATCTGCATTTGATGACAAATTTGCACTTCTCTATAGAATGCGAACTTCCTTGATGTCGACTTGCTGCTACAGGGAAACAAATTTCTGCTAGGTGCAAACTATCTTGAATGAACTTATACAAATGAATGAATCTCATCATGTATATATACACACGCCAAGAGAAAGATGTGACTCTTCATGCCACCAAGTCGGCCCAGAAAGAGACAAGGAGACTTGTCTCTTAAATTAACTTCAAGTTGGCCTTAGAGAGAAATCGTATTAATTAAATATTAATTATAATCATATAAATAATGAGGTGCCTCCTCTATAAAATAAATCACTGTATAAATTAAACAGCCATTAGGCTATAATTTAATTTATAACTGCCTGGAGGCTGGAAGTAATTTGACAGAAGCTGTATACATCAACACTCCCTCTCAGCTAGGGAGAATTACTTTCAGCTGTTACAAGACATATCACCTCATCGTGATATCAAATATCACCTCATCATGATATTAACCATAATGGCTACAACCATGTATGGTATGTACAAGTGTTCATCACTTGCGTGATGTTGTCACCTCAACATGACTTTCACCATGGCTCTCCCAGAGGGTGAAACACAAGTACAAGAAAATCATCACGAACTCTCACTTGATGCTGTCATGGAGTCGCACACATGACATCCACCATAGCTCTCTCAGAGGGTGGAACAAGGGATTTCACCTCGAACTTCTCTTACAGAGAAGAACTCATTAACAAGGGATTTCACCTTGAACTTCTCTCACATAGAAGAACTCATTAAAGAGGATCACTGATACTGAGACTCCTTTTTAGTTAAGGTTGTATTCTCCACAATATCAAGCTTATCTCGAAAATACACAAACATTATCCTGGAGAGAGGCTTGGTGAGAATGTTTGCCGTCTGCTCATCAGTGTTGATATACCTCAACTGTATAGCTTTCCTCAATACCATATCTCTAATATAATGATATTTGATCTCAACATGCTTGGTTCTGTCATGAAGCACAGGATTGACAGAAAGCTTCACACAACTCTAGTTATCACAATGAATGATAGTAGGCTCCATTGATTGTCCAAACAATCCTGCAAGGAGCTTATGAAGCCACACTGCTTCCCGAGTTGCCACACAAGCTGCAATATACTTTGCTTCTGTTGTACTCAATGCTACAGATGATTGCTTCCTGTTGCACCAGGAAATCATAGCAGATCCCATACTGAAGCAACATCCAGAGGTGCTCTTCCAGTCAGTGACACCTTGCCCAATCAGAATCAGTATAGCCATGCAACTCCAAATCCACACTTGAATAATACCTTAGCTATATCCAATTGTGCCATGCAAGTGTCTTAGAATATGCTTTGCTGTAACTAGATGTATTTTCTTTGGTTCACACATGAACTGACTAAGTGCACTCACTGCATGGCAAATATCGGTCTAGTATTGACTAGATACAACAACGATCCAATCAACTGTGTATATAGAGGATCCACCAGATCTGAACTAGCTGCATCCTCCTTAACCATCTTCTTCAGGTTCAGGAGACTCCCTTTGAATCTTTAAGTGCTTGCATCAACCTTCTAACCTCATTGTCCAAGAGTGCCTGCAATGCTTGCCTTAGATAAATGTTTTCCAATGCACACCTTTGGTATTGTAGAGAGTTTAGAGTAGACCCCCTCGACCTCATAGCAGATCACTCTATTCTGAATAGGTTTGCGGAGCTATCAATATCAAATCCAGATGAACGTCATGTACAATTTTGATCTCTACAGCTAAAGAGGTCTTTCAAGGATTTAACACTTGGCCTTGCAACACTGCAACCTTCACTTCTTCTCAGTGAGTCACAGAACTCCCTCTTGATCCCTGCTTCAAAGATTGCAAAGAAGACTTCTGGAAGTGAACTCCCTCTAGCCACCAACTTAGTCCCATGGTTGCAAGTTGTGACTTCACACTTGATCATTTCTTTGGTTGGCATGACTTCCTCACAAGATGCCTCAAGCTTTTCATCATTAAGCAATCTCTCGTCACCTTCTTGCTTCTAGCTGTCCACAAAGCATTTTAGAGAGAGATTACTAACTGTTTATAACTATCCAAAGAAATATCAAGACTAGAATCATACAAGGTTTACTATCTCAGGTTATAGCATGAATATATAAGAATTTATAAACAATATTAAAACATGAATAAGTAAGTCAACCTATAAGATAAATATATCAAGGGATCAGAATGAAGGGATAAAGAAACTTATCTTTATTTAATTTTTGATATAACTCTTTCTTCCATCTTTTACTCCTCTTGAGAGTGCCAAACTCAGCACAACAAAAGAAAGACAATCTGCACAACTACAAATTTTTTGAATGCATTATGCAGTTAACATATAGAACCAACTCTCTCCAAAAGTTCAAGGCTCTATCACTGTTCATGCATTAGAGAATGATATCGATGTGACCAACTAATCACCATCGAATATGCAATTCTCCTTTTATTTCAGAGTCACACTCAGAAATCTTCACAACCGGCATGAAATAACTTGCAATAAATGAAATTTTCAAAGGATCTTATGCTAGTGAATATGATTCAAGAGAAACCACTATCTCTCTTTACTAATTACAAGATCCAACTAAATAATATAACTCAACAAACAAAGAATACTTATCTCTTTAAATATTCCGATGGATGCAAATATTGGATGTAGTAAGATGCGCTGCTCTTGCGCATAGATCAGCACACTGCCTTCACGGCTTGAACACAAGCCCATGGCTTAGAATAGAAATTCCCTAGAATCCTTCTGAGGAGAGATCTCATCCACATCCGCAAATGAAACATGCTGATTAGGCCTGGTAGGGCAGTCTTTTGCATAGTGACCAAACTTGTCACAACGAAAACATTGGACTTTGGAGAGGTCCCACTTCTTCTTGAATGCGGGAGCACCATCAACTCCTTTGTCTCTATTTCTCTTGAAATATCCTTTCTTTCCACCTTTTCCTTTCTTCTGAGCGGAAAGAACATGAATATCTTCATTTGTAGAGCTTCGACCAATACCTCTCGCAGCTAACCTAGACTCTTCTTGAATACAATCTGCCCTCAAACGATCAAACTTGGGAAGTTTTGATCTTGCACTGATTCCTTGAATGTAAGACTCCCAAGATGAAGGAAGACCATTAAGGGCAAGCATGGTCAAATCCTTGACATCAACAAAATGACCGATAGTAGAGAGCTGATCTCTCAATTCGGAAATCTTCATTAAGTAAGTGATGACAGATTCTCCTTCCGCCATCTTAACATGAAGAAGTTGTTGCTTTAATGCAAGTGCCTGGCTTGTGTTGTTGATTTCGTACATCTCCTCCAAAGTTTTAAACATCTCTCTTGTTGTCTTCAACTTGGAGACAATAGAAACAATATGATCCTTCACAAAATCAACTAACATCTTCTTCGCCTTGATATCTCTCTTCTTCCACTGCACCTTCTCTTCTTCCTCCATTGGTTCGGGAACTTTGGTTTCCACAAACTCAGCCAAGTCATTCTCTTCCAAGGTGAGCATGATTCTGAACCTCCATGATGTGCAGTTGGATGCTCCCTCGAGTCTATCTTCAACCTTAAGACTGTTCACCATATTGACGAAGAGATAGAAGAAAAGAATGAAGAGAAAGAGAATAAAGAGTATCGCTGTAATACAAGTAATCTGATCAAGATCTTCTTCAAACCCGCTCTGATACCATGTTAGTTTTATGATCAGATTTAATGCACAAAAATTAATTCAGAAATTCAACACAAAGACACAGCAAAATACCCTGGGAAAACCCTCCAACCTGAGGGAGAAAAACCCAGCCAATATATCTCTTATATATTGATTTAATAAGAGCAGAAATCTGCTTACAACTCAGGAACAACACAATGCCGATTTAATACAATGAATAAGAGCACCTCTCTTAGATGCAGATACAAATGAATATGATTCTCCTTGTAATCGATCTGTTGCTACAGAAGAATGGTCTGCTGCTCAGACCTGAACTCAGCGTTCTACAAGATATCAATCTGCACTTGATATCGATCTGCACTTGATGACAAATTTGCACTTCTCTATAGAATGCGAACTTCCTTGATGTCGACTTGCTGCTATAGGGAGACGAATTTCTGCTAGGTGCGAACTATCTTGAATGAACTTATACAAATGAATGAATCTCATCATGTATATATACACACGCCAAGAGAAAGACGTGACTCTTCATGCCACAAAGTCTGCCCAGAAAGAGACAAGGAGACGTGTCTCTTAAATTAACTTCAAGTCGGCCTTAGAGAGAAATCGTATTAATTATAATCATATAAATAATGAGGTGCCTCCTCTATAAAATAAATCACTGTATAAATTAAATAGCCATTAGGCTATAATTTAATTTATAACTGCCTGGAAGTAATTTGACAGAAGCTGTATACATCAACATTAGGGCCATAGACAAATCCCCTTGAAACAGGGTATCTTCACTTCTAAACATATTTTCAGCTTGCAACACTGGGGTTTCTTGACAAGAGAGAGAGGGTGAAAATATTTTTAGCATTGCAGCTTTTGTTTTATGAGCCTTTACCGTTTCAGGTTGAACTTCTTGACCACTGCTCTATGCCTAAAAAGAGCAAGAAGGTTGATAGGAAGAATAACTGATAAAACATAATTGCATGCACATAGATTTATAAAAATTCTTTAAATATCCCTCTAAATTTAGAGGCTTAACTACAATGGGAATTTGGGGTACTATAGATTTGTAAAATTAGAAACTTAGTACATTAGTCTATATATTTTAAATATATTTATTTAAAAATATTGAAAGTGAGTTAGAGATTTATTTAGGAAGCATTTTATTGAAGAGATTTTAGGACGAAGGATATGTTGGAAGTTTATAGTGGAAAATAAGAGCCCTTACTTGGCTTTTGGGTTGAGATGGAAGCTTCCTCAGTATAATAGATTTATTTTCCACATGTTACACATCTATAATTTCTAACATTAATTGTTGTTAAAAAAATCAGATAATTTGTTTAGTATTGAGTTGCTAAAAACATGAAATAACCATCTTTCTAAAATTTCTAATCTGAAGACTTTAAACTTGCTCAATTGCTATAAAAAATATGGAACCATCTACTTGTAAAATACTCTAAAAATTCAACACTGGCTAAAATATTTTAAGAAACACTTGCTAAAATAAACTATAAACCTCATGTCAAATTAATAAAACATTCTATATAAATTACAATTGGCATAACCATTGCACCTCATTTCGGTGCAAGTGCTAGTATTTAGTTTGCTATTTAAAGATAGCGAACTTAAGTCCCTCTCCATCGAATGCTCAATTCCATTGGTTATAACCTTAATTCTTAAATAAATAAAATAAATAAAGAAGCAAAACACTATCGTTTTCAGCAAAAAAAATTGTGGTGGAAGGCACAGTATGATTGGAGCAAGGTCAGTCACTCTGATTGAATCCCCATGGAAGTAACACTCTACCAATCCACCTATTTCATTCAAAATCCACAAAATAGACTAAATTGATCCATTTTCTGCGAAATCAGGTGAGCATTGTTGCTTGTAAGAGTTAACAAATTGTTTCATATAAACTTGGACAACAATATACTGCTAACTTATATGAAGAACGTTAGCAATTGTTTGAAAGCTTTAAATTATTTTTGTTTGTTTACAGTACAATCACTTCTTTCAGTGGTCACATTTTTCAAAGAAATCTCTAAGAGGGTTTTCAACTTTTAATGCAGAGAATTTGAAGAATGAAGTCGTCCAAGTGAGAAATTGATATGGATCATCCCAATGTGGAAGAGTATCTGGCAGAGTCACACCTAGACGGTTCTTTGGGGCCAGACAAGAAGCTTCTATTGTATCCTGCATTTTTTATGTTTTTATTGCATTTCTTCTATTTTTTGTGTGCACTCAATATTTTAACAATTTTTGATGCATCCTTGGTGGTATATACAATGATACAAAGTTATTACATCCAAATCAATGTTTAAGAACCCTAATTACAAGACATTCAACAGCGTTTGTTGTTCCAACACAGACATAAATAAAATTTCAGTCCAGAATTCATTATATATTTAGTGAAACCATGTAAAAGTGTTATGCTACCATAGCTCATGCATGACCTGTTTATTTACAAAGGCCAATATGATTTCCTTTTCCAAAGAGGCATAGAGTAATTGTGGAAAAACAAATATGCTTGAACAACGATAACTGAAAATTGGCAACATTGTTTAGACTTTTTTAGATGTCTAACCATATACTCTGGTTAGTGTCTAGGACTTGTGGTTTTGTTTGAGTTTTATCGCTATGGTTTCATTCTTAATGAATTAGACGCGATCTGGTCGATATTTCACCTGCATTAAATGAAGCAGCAAGTGCTATAGTTGATGTGAGTGTCTATTTCTTAAACATCTTGGCATAAGTACTTTCTAACTGAATAGAACATATGGTTTTTGTGAAACTGCAAACTTGGTGTTAGGATATCTACATTGTTTGTTTACACAATCAACCAAGTGAACTCTAGATTTCTTGTGTGATTCATTGCTACACAGAGCAAGTTGCATGAATTGATTATAAATAATTTCTAACATAGTCACCAATACTTTCTATCTCTTTAATGCTTTAGTTTGTTTGTGTAAAAGTATAAAATGTGAGCATATTTCAATTTTACTTAAGATTTGCTCTTTAATGTGAGAATATCTTATTAATGGCAAGTTCTATTTCAATTCCTCCTTGTTGATGGTAATAAGTAAGGATGTATTGATGCATGGTATCCTTGATTGAACAAAATGCAGAAAGTTTCTTGAGCTTTGGTCAATTAGACAAATTTTACTGATCAATAAAAGAAATTATAGTGTTTGTCCATAGGCTGTTTATCCATTAAAAAATACTACATTGCATGAGGATGACAACCTGTAGAAAGCCAACCATCACGACCTTTCAAATTCCTTTAGGTTTCTAACGTCTTATTTTCCTATTTCTCTAATGTCCTAATTTTTAAATATGAGGGTGTCTCAAATGAGATGCACGCTTCACTTACACTTTATCAAATGTTTTTAATGTCTGAAACTTAAACTAACTTTGCTTTGGAGTAAATACCAAGGAAACACGGGGGCACGTCCCCTACCCTTTTGCCCCCCGTACCTATACTGGGGACGTCTCGGGGACGGGGGATGCCTAGGGGATGGCTGGCAGCTGTCCCCAAAAAGTCCCTAAATGGCGGGGATGTCTCGGGGACGGCAAGGGGACGACCCGCTGTCCCCTAGGCGTCCCCTAACCGTCCTAGGGACAGCCAACCATCCCCTTTTTGCCAGCAAGTTTTTACAAAAAAAAAAAACTTTGAAATTAAAAATGCTTATTTTTTTATTGTTTCTAAGTGGACCCCACACCCTCCCAAGCCTAAAATGAAACATAAAACTTGCTTTCAAAGCCATTTGAGTTAATTTTTAAAATCCCAAAAATTGCAGCTAAGAGGCAAGTGAGCAAGAGAAAAATTGGCAGTGACTCGGACTCTGAGTCTGATTTTGATGCAATGTTGGCAAATGTCAAGTAAAGGCAGCCATCATACTTTCTATTACTATGGTTTGGACATTTGTGACTTTGTCATTTTGACATTTGTAGTGCAAACTTGTAGCCTTTGGGCATTTTATTTTTAGAAATTTTATATTATATGCACATTAATTGTTTGACATGAATTATGGAAGCAATTAATTAGTTGTAGTATTAATTTGTTCGACTCTAAAATGTATATGTCAATATGATTGGTGGTTACATTTGCACCTTTATCAATGTTCATTGTTATGATTATCATTACTCATATGAATATCTGAAATTTCCCTATATTTTTAATATATATATAGCCGTCCCCCCGTCCCGAAAAGTCCCCTAAAAAAATGTCGTCCCCGAAACACGTCCTGCTGTTCCGCCGTCCCCCTGTACTGGAAACTTGGTGGAACATAGGTAAATACTTGTCTTGAACTTGACTTTGCCTAGCTATTTAATGGAAATATATGCAACTTGCACTATTGTAGGACAACAGACAAGATGGATTACCTTCTTTGTCACCAACATTCTTATATAGTGATTTTGCATCCTTGTGTTTTGTTTTTGCATGTAGAACTGGTTTCTTTTTTATTTTTATTGCAATTTGATTATGTATGTGCAATGTTGTTGACCTACTCTGTAAAGTCAGCAAGTCTTCAGGAATCCTGTGAAGATATACACACTCCCTTGAAGCATCCCAAGCTGCTATATATTCTAACTCTGCTGTTGATTTTGCAACTGTATAGTTTAATAATGATACCAAGCCACTGCTGCTGTTCCAAGATGCATTACATATTCAGTTTGTTGACACTTATCCACACTATCACCATAATCTGAATGTGAGTTTCCTATGAAATTGAAGAATATTTAAACCTCAAATCCTTTGTTCCTTGAAGTCACTGAAGAACTATTTGCTGCTTGCCAATGTTTGTTTGGTCACGTGTTCATTAAGTATATCAAACCTCCGTTTTGTTGTCTAGATCTAGAACCTTTAGAGATAAAAGCTCATCAGCCATGGTTGGGCAGAAAGTGAACTCATATTCAATTTAAAAAAAATGCATTTGTGTAAAAACATGACTGACATATCTTTAGAAGACTCCAACAAGGATTTAGAAGGCTTTTGAGCTTTGACACAGTGTAGAGTGTTACCACCTCCACTTCCATGACAATAACCATGTTCATTATTTACGACTCTTTGTCTGTAGTGACTTTCTCCATTATGACTAGATATTAACTTTCACTATTTCATCCACATCCTCTACTTGTGTGGTTAAGAACTCCTAGACTGCGAAAATTATTCCAAATATCTCTATATCTGTTGCCCCTGTATGTGCTACCAATAAAGTCACCCAAGTTGGTTTTACAATGAAGTAGGCTGTTGGCATCTTGTATAAATAACTCATACAGTGTGTCATATTTTCCATTGCTTAATTACAAAATAGCTCAATAAGATAATGATGAGAATTAATTAACCTAAGAATTAAATATTACCTAAGTAAAGTTATGCAAGTGTAATTAAATATTAATTACACTAACACCCCCCCATAAGTGCAACTTAGGGAGACTAAAAAAGCATGCACCTAAAACTAAGATGAATGCAAGAAAGCATGAATGGGTCCCGACAACAAGGCCTGATCAGGTACCCAAGTACAAATGCAATAATGAGGTAGAGAAGGAAAACCCATTGGGACAAAACCCCCCTACAATGAGATGACTGCTGCAAGAAGCACTAGAAGAACACTGTGGAGTAACACTGGAACCGAAATCTGACAAGCAAGGAAAGATACTTTTGTCTACAACTGAAACAAAAAACGAAATCATGATAATGCGACAGCAGACTTGATGCCACGGAACATAGGAAAACTCACAAATTGGAACAACCCTGGAATCTGTGAAGCAACAGTAGATGAAATGATGACATAATCTGGAAACTTTGCATCATTGCCTTTTTGAAGGCTTTTGTATTATTTGTAAAACAATTACTTTCAATAATCATTATCTTATGGGTGGTGTTAGTGTAATTAATATTTAATTACACTTGCATAACTTTACTTAGGTAATTATTTAATTTCCTAGGTTAATTATTGTCATCATTATCTTATTGAGCTATCTTGTTGCTTAAGATAAGATTAGGGTTATGCATCTTTGCTTTTATAAAGCAAATCATATCTTGTAATTAAAAATTCTTGAATAATATTATGTTGCACATCTTTTTGCAATAGCTCTGTTTTTTTCTGGTTTTCTCTTCTGTGGAAGGTTTTTTTGGTTTGCATTTCAGATCTTGGTTTCTAACATGGGTATCAAAGCCTCGATTTGCAGCCCTTTCTTAGATTTTTGAGAAAATCATTGCAGGGTTCGTTCGGGATTCCTCGAGGGTATCATGCCTTGAGTTCATTTATGAGGCGTTTTGGATCAGATCGGGCTTCACCTTGGATTCAGAGCGCTGGAAAAAGTCAGGATTGACTTTTATTTTGTAGATTTTGGCCATCATTTGCTAGATCTGTGAGGGTTTCAAGTTGGGAGATTTTTTGCAAGTTCTGGAGGTAGCCAATTTTTCAGTGTAGTTTGAGCAGAAACGGAGGTCACCATCGCGTTTGTAGCGGCCAAAAACCCTAAAATTGCCCTTCGTTTCATCGATTTCTGAGAAGTTGGTCTGGGAGGCAATTTTTTTTTGCTTGGGGGGTCGTATGGCCTCCCCAACACGTATCTCGAGGCACTTTTTCAAAAAATAAATTAAAAAAACATGTTTTTTTGTAAATACCACTAGCGCTCCCCGTATAAAACAACTCCGCCACCCGGCGGCCACTGGTCCGCTATTGCTGCTGGTGGCGCCGCCCACCTCCACCGTCGAGCCCCCGTCGAGCCCATTCAGCCAGCAGTTGGTCATATCTATGACCAGGAGCCTCGCGATCTAACCCCGGCTGACAAACTTGCGACGGAATGTGCCGTTAGCTCTGGAGAATATTCCGACAGACTTGCAAAATCTGGCGACCGCAAAATTTTTTCCAGCAAGGGGGTGATTTTTTGCCTCGACGGCCTCCAGGTTGTCAATTTTTTTCCCGTGCAGTGCTGATGTCACCATGACGTCATCGGCTGTACGACCTTGTTTGCCCCCTCCTAGCCTTGATTTTCCTTCAAGGAGCGGATTTTCTTTTGGGCATAGCAGGCGTACGGTATCGAAATCGAGATTAAGCGAGAATGCCATGGCGGTTAGAGCACTTTCGAGTGGAGCAGATTATTTTTCAGTATTTTTCTGTTTATCTGCATTTATTGCTGTTTGAAGTCAGATGTTCATTTTTGGCTTCCGAGCTCATAACTTTTTGCCACGATCTCCGATTTTCATCTTCTTTGTGGCGTTGGAAAGGTATTGAAGAGCTCTATTTTGCTGTCCATGCACTTTTTTTTTGTATATGTCCCAAGTTTATTGTTATTCCAGATTTGTCCCGATGGGTGTTTTGGAGATTACTTGGATGTTTTGGCAGTTGGAAAGGTGAAACTTGAATATTTGTACTTCATTTCAGTACCAAATCAACATATTTTCTGTTTATGCACATTTAGGATTCTCTCCTTTTACAATCATTGGGTTATTGTAATAAATGAATTGAGATAAAGTTCCATCAGGGGGGTTTCTTGCATAATAATCTGATTAGAGTGTAGTTTTCACTTTGATCTCCATATCCATCTTGATTTGATGATAACTCATATGGGTTATCTGGTTTCCTAGTTTCTTTTGGCCACTTTTTTGCTATTGCTCGACACATATCGGATTCATCGGTTCACACTTTAGTTGAGAGATTATGTTTTTTGATCCGCATTGGTTCAGATCCTTCCCAGTTTGAGGGCCATGTTTTTATGGTTAATGTTCCAGAGTCTTTTTGGTACTCCTTCCCATGGAAGAGTTTTAGTCACAATTTGGTATCAGCATCGAGATACACAGTTTCCAGATTTTGTCATCATCTCATCTACTGTTGCTTCACAAATTCCAGAGTTGTTCCAGTTTGTGAGTTTTCCAGTGTTCCGTGGCACCGGGTCTGCTGTCACATTATTATGATTCTATTTTTGGTTTTAGTTGTAGACAGAAGTATTTTTCTTTGCTTGTCAGATTGCGGTTTCAGTGTTACTCCACAGTGTTCTTCTAGTGCTTCTTTGCAGCAGTCATCTCATTGTAGGGGGGTTTTGTCCCACTGGGTTTTCCTTCTCTACTTCATTATTGCATTTGTACTTGGGTACCTGATCATGCTTTGTTGTTGGGACCCATTCATGCTTTCTTGCATTCATCTTAGTTTTTAGGTGCATGCTTTTTTAGTCTCCCTAAGTTGCACTTATTGGGGGGTGTTAGTGTAATTAATATTTAATTACACTTGCATAATTTTACTTAGGTAATTATTTAATTTCCTAGGTTAATTATTGTCATCATTATCTTATTGAGCTATTTTGTTGCTCAAGATAAGATTAGGGTTATGCATCTTTGCTTTTATAAAGCAAATCATATCTTGTAATTAAGAATTCCTGAATAATATTATGTTGCACATCTTTTTGCAATAGCTTTGCTTTTTTCTGATCTTCTCTTCTGTGGAAGGATTTTCTGGTTTGCATTTCAGATCTTGGTTTCTAACATATATCTGTTGCCCCTGTATGTGCTACCAATAAAGTCACCCAAGTTGGTTTTACAATGAAGTACGCTGTTGGCATCTTGTATAAATAACTCATACAGTGTGTCATATTTTCCATTGCTTAATTGAAAAAACCTTTTATCTTTTTGGTTCGCTGATTTATTCCTGAGAAAGATTTTTGGTACAATGGTTAAGATCAAGCAAGCAAGTAATCAAAGTTTTCTACAAAGTGTACAATGATTAAGGGTTTTTTTGTGATGGGGTGCACCATTATACATCAAAGAAATTAGGGACTTGGATGTAAACACAACAACAATTGTAGATCTGGGTTGCAAAGGGTGTAGGTACAACATAAAACAACATATATGCTAATTGCAATCATAAAAGCAAAAATGTAAAGCAAAGCAATACAATGGGATTGCAAGAATTGTAATTTAATCACAAGATCTAGATTAATATTTTTGTATTTTTCAACATCTGAAAATTAATGGAGAAGAATTAGAAAATGAATCATTCATGACTTCACGATTCTTTCATAAACATTATGAATGTAGTACAGAAATGGGAAGTCCTAGTACATGGTAACATTAAATTTAAGTAGGCAGAGTTAAAATGCATTGGAGAAATTCTCATGAATGAGAGAGCCAAAGGAAAGCTGGCTGAAAACATGCCTCAAAAAAAGTGGTCTACAATCCAGCTATGCACGCTAGCAGTCTCAATTTCTTGAAGAATTCAATTCCTAAGGGGGTCTCTTTACCAAACCAACTGCATTGGAACCAACAAAACAATCACCCTCATGAGGACATTGCCACCATTCCTCTCTTCCCAAGGAAAAACCATACTCAGCTATAATAGGGGTTTTGTGTTGTATGTTTTTTCAATTGTAATTGTTGATAAAAAGCTTGCCTAAAATTTCGTCAACTCACGATGCAAAAACCTTGGGCAAGTAACATGCCTAAAAACTTGTTGGTGAGTTCTTGACAAGTCACTTGCCCCAAAACTTGCCAAAACTTGTAGTTTGTGTGAAAAACTTGCACACTATCACATGATGACATTTAGTGGCCAAAAAAGCATCAAAACCATCATTTTTCACAATTTCTCTAGTTTTCACTCTTATGACAGGTTGACAACATTTAGTGTATAT